>SRHC01001489.1:0-10811 GCA_004794325.1 Pomacea maculata | reverse complement strand
GACTGTATAAACAACCAAAACAAAGAGAAATAGCCATTGATCTGCATAAAATCCTTGCCTTTGTAATTTTTTTCAGAAGCAAAACCCAAGAGCAATGAATATATTTTGGGGTCATAGAGTAATGGTTGTTAGAAGGCAATCATTCTGCAAGCTGATGACGATGCATACAGACTTAAACTGTGCATCACATTTTCATGCAGTTCTTTTATATGTAGCACACATTCTCTCTGATAAAAATTCAGCATACTTTCGCAATTCCAACAGGTAGAAACAGCCTCAAATATGACAAATAAAAATACACAAATGACCAGTAATTATACCACTTAATGGGATCATTTAGTACCAAGTCAGCAGGAAACCTGATTGTACCATTTTTTCTTAATATTTTCTAAGTACATACGTAATAGATATATATTCCACTTTTTCATCATAAATTCCCCTGCTCCTCTTAAATTCTCCTTTTGTGCAAGGACTGTCAGGGAAATAAAGCTACGAATGTTGTCGTATACATAACAGAATGTCTGAAAATGACAACACCATAACTGTACATATAATCATGCAATATTGAATGTCATTGTATTGTTTACCAGTAAGTTGAAATCTCAAACTCAATTGGGGTATTGATTTTGTGCAACCACCCACTGTTAACGTGCATGTAACCAGCAGTATATGGTGTTGATATTGACCAGATGGCCTCCCAAAAATTAAATAAAAATTATTATTATCACACACCCACACACACACACACACACACACACACACACACACACACACAGAGTACAGCAATAATTGAAAACAATACCAGAAACCTGATGTTTAAAAATTACATTTTTCTTCAAAGCTGGTCATTCTGAAAAGTTCCAATGTAAGTAATTAAACACAGTCATGCCTGTGTGAAAGTAAGATTTGTTTGGACACAACTAAACTGACAGGCAACTTCTTGTGTAATCCTTTACCTTTCATAGTAACAAAAAGGATCTGCTTGTGTCTACATGTGTCAAAATTATCTCATATGTAAACATTTTGATATCACTTTCAAGGATGTTATAATTTTATAACTGCATGCTTTAAATACATTGTTAAATCTTTTAGAAGAAGATTAAGTATACTGATAGCCATACAATATTTGAACTGTTATGACAATGGGATCAAGCAGATAATACTAACAAACTGACAATCTCATTAAAAATGCACACAAATTATTTTATTTTCAAATGAACCGAGTAATCCTGATTAAATATAGTTGCAAGTAGGTGCTTTAATCATCTCTGCTACTTGTGTTCAATGATATATGCATTATTCTCAATTGCTCTTATTATTCTCAACTGTTTTTACTTAGAGTGGGAAACAGAATATGAAATTAAGAATGTTTTATTGCTGCCCTTAGATGCTGCTCTGTACACACTTAACGTGTAGACTGTTGTGATACTGATTAATGCATAAAACATTAACAGAGTACTCAGAGCTACAGAATAAATAAAAATGAAGTTAAACTTGATACAATATGTGACTTATTTTATTGAAGAGATTACCTGTGCTATGTAAAAATATTTGCAATGTGGTTTTCTTATTATTTGTTCACAAAAATACATTGTGATCTGTTTCAATACATTTCTTTGTGTAAAAGAACACTGAGAAAAAAAGAAGTAATTACCTAGACCATACTTTTCTAATTGATGCTAATTTCCTTCCTTAGAAAAGTGGTATTTATGAGTTTTTTTACATGCACCAATGCTGTCATAAATAGTCAAAGCATGAATAATATAAATGTGTTACAATATCACAGTATGGATTGCAAGAAGTTCAAGCTGTTTGCACACTTTTCACTGGACGTTTGCACTTTTATGCTCTATTAAGGTGGCAAAAACAATGGGCAACTGTGATACTCTCCCCCAACAATGAAAAAAGGACATTAACAGTTGATAAAACCCCTTTTTCCAAAGATATATCATTGCTTCTATTAGTAATAAAAGAGTAACCTTAAGAAGAAATGTATTTTGAGGCAATTCTTGTAACTTATCTGAGTCATGCAGCTACGTGAACATGTTTTCACTTGTTTTCAGACAGGAAAACTGCTTTATCTGGTTACAATGAAAACTACAATAGATAAAAAATTATGCATAGATGCATAATATTATTATGAAGGCATTTGTACCAAACAATATCCAGTTTATCAGAACTTTTCTTAAGATATTCAACAGTAATAATGAAGGTGAAATCGCATAGATTAACATAACTGTATTCACTGTGGTAATGTCAGAGCTTTGGGTACTGGACATTTTTCCAGGAGTGACCATCCTTTAGCTGCACCAAAGAACAGCAAAACTTTTTTCTGATAGACTTAGCTAAATTGTAAAGCTCAATGCCTGCTTCTACCATCAAGGCCATCCTATACCAAGTATCATGTAAGACACAGTCTAGTGCAGACCTGGGCAAACGCCGGCCCGCGGGCCGGATCCGGCCCGCCTCCTGTCTCTGACCGGCCCGCCCGCTGGCCGCCCACCAGTAAATATACTATATATACAGTATTGGGTAAAACTGAGTTAACTATATTAGTCCGGCCCTCTAGAACAGGGGTGGGCAATTAGTTTTCCCAAGGGGCCGCATGAGAAATTGGGATGGTTTTAGATGGCCGGACTAATATAGTTAACTCAGTTTTACCCAATACTGTATATGTAGTATATATATACTGGCGGGCTGGTCAGCGGGCGGGCCGGTCAGAGACAGGAGGCGGGCCGGATCCGGCCCGCGGGCCGGCCTTTGCCCAGGTCTGCTCTAGAACCATCCCAGTTTCTCATCCGGCCCTCTAGAACCATCCCAGTTTGTCATCCGGCCCCTTGGGAAAATTAATTGCCCACCCCTGGTCTAGTGCCTCACAGTCTCCATCATGCACGTATGCACACAACGCATATGTGGATGAAATCAGGACTATGAGAAAAAAAGTATCAGAACAGGTCCATGACAGTTAAGGTCCGGAGACGGATGGTCAGCGCGACAATGATCTTTAGCTTTGCAGTCTACTTTTTAGCATTTAATTTATTCATCCCTTCACTGGTATCAAATGGCGCCCTGTCAAGCTTCTCCTCCAGAACAGGTTGTAGAGGGAGGGTGGACAGGTGGATATAGATGCATCGACTCACCAGGCTCATTTCTGAGGTCTGCCTTGATCAGCTGCATGTCAGTTTTGCATGGTATGGCAAGTCTGTTATACCCAGCCAGTATTTTTCTGTCTACCCTACCCGATCAGTTTTGACCACCGTCCATGGTACCCTCACGGACGATATCATAGTGTGACGTCGTACGGTAACACCGCCAAACCAGACCGGTTGACATCGCTTTGTTGTTCTGAGAAAAGATTATTGGGTTACCACTAAAAGTGTTGAAAATGAGGCACGCGTCTTAGTCTCATGTTGCATAATGACTATTCAGACCAAGCTATCTGCACACTTACAACGGTGCTTTACTTGTTTTCAAGACCCTAACAGCAAACCAGGCCTAGTGGTCCATCTTGGTGGCAACCACACTTAGGATAGTCTTATATGTTGGTCTTATGCTCAATTGATGACAGGACGTCTGTCAGTACTCGGACTGGTTCTCTTAATCAACAACATCATCATTCGATTCATTGGAACTAGCCCAACTTGGAGCAAGCAAGCCCACTCGTAGGAGACCTACCAGTTCCTCTCGTCGGGTATACAATGAGACGTATCAGCGGCGAAGTCTCCCAACACTTCCGATCCCGTGGGTGGACATCAAAATTAACTCATTCGCGGTCGCCAAGCGATTCTTTGGTTTTTCTCGACGATGACTGCCATCTGCATACATTGTACGAGCGTCTTTGGCAATGTCATGCCAAGAATCAACCATGTCAGCTTCCATCATTTGATGGTGGCGAAAAGTGGTTTGTGGTGACTGCGCAACGGACTAATTCATTTGTTGTGTTCTCTGTCGGAGATTCGGAGGAGTCCCCTAAAGCACTTTATTTTGAACGCCTGGATCCGTCGCACGGACTTGATGAGAAATGTGCACGCCATACATCGCAATAGAGACAACTAGGGACTTTCATAGCTTAAATATGGTGCCAAAGCTGATTTCTGCTGCCTATAAACTGGTGAGCCTTGCCATCGTTACTCCGATCGTGAGCCGAATGCCCGGCGCACAGCTATCATCACTGGAATTAATCGCGTCTAGGTCTGAGCCTTCTTTAGTTAAACTCCGTTCGTGTGGATCTTCACTCTATACTACCAGACCCAGTGGTGTTCACCATGACTTTGCTCTTGTCCGTGCTGCTTTGCTTCTCATAAGCGTTCGCGGCGGTAGTGAGCTTGTAGGTCAAATCCTGTAATTTGGTGTTGTTACTGGACACCAGACCGATCTCGTCGGCAAAGCATTGGTTAAGTAGCGGGCTCCCTCCGATGGACACAAAGATGTGGTGGTCCTGAAGTGCATCATGCAGGAAAGACCTAACTCAGTGTTAGGAGTACCGCAACTCCTGGAGCCGTCGTACAGCGCTTAATATCACTGCTAAATAAGTGGAAACTGCGCAACTTGGAAGATGCGCCTCGATTGCAGAAGAAAAAAGACTGTGCGAGAAAGAGAGTGCACACGAAAAAAAACATATACGAAGAAAGAATGTTACAGTGCACCAATGCACTTGCCATAAGCGGGTGCCTTACATACCCCTATACATAGAAGAAAGTCAGAGGGAACTAGCAATGTCTCATATGAGTTTGTGCTTGTAAAAATAAGCACACTTAGATGTGTCTTAGCATCTAGTTATAGTGAAATTTGACCTTAGGGATAGGATGGTAAGTGCATTAAGTCAAATAAGAAAACACACAAAGTCTTGAAATTACATATGATAAATATATATAGTCTCTTATTTCACTAGAATTAAAAAAGTCTCTTCAGTATGAAATCCCACTGACTCTTATCTCAGAATTGTGTATATTAATGATTCCACAGGACATTTGCTGCCTTTCACTTTTGCTTTTATTGTTTGGACCGCCTTTGGAAAAAAGTGACTTTTAATTTTATTGTTCGTAAGGTGTTTCATATATATATATATATCTTACTATAGGTACTATCTATAATACACTAGGCAGGCCCGTTCTTAGCCCCCGCGGGGCCCGAGGCAAAGGGCATGTGCGGGGCCCTCACGCCACGATCGCACGGTTTTAGTTGGGATCTAAAGTCACATATCAATCACAAGCGCGGGGCCCCTTGAAGCGAGGGGCCCTAGGCAGATGCCTCGTCCGCCTGCCCCTAAGCACGGCCCTGACACTAGGGTACTAGGATGGCCTTGATGGTAGAAGCAGGCATTGAGCTTCTCAATTTAGCTAAGTCTAACAGAAAAAAGTTTTGTTCTTCTTCGGTGCAGCTAAAGGATGGTCACTCCTGGAAAAATATCCAATACCCAAAGCTCTGACATTACCACAGTGAATACAGAGTTATGTTAATCTGTGCGATTTCACCTTCATTAATACTGTTGAATATCTTAAGAAAAGTTCTGATAAACTGAATATTGTTTTTTACAAATGCCTTCATAATAATATTATGCATCTATGCATATTTTATCCATGGCAGTTTTCATTGTAACCAGATAAAGCAGTTTTCCTGTCTGAAAACAAGTGAAAACATGTTCACGTAGCTGCATGACTCAGATAAGTTACAAGAATTGCCTCAAAATACATTTCTTCTTAAAGTTACTCTTTTATTGCTAATAGAAGCAATGATATATCTTTGGAAAACGGGGTTTTATCAACTGTTAATGTCCTTTTTTCATTGTTGGGGGAGAGTATCACAGTTGCCCATTGTTTTTGCCACCTTAATAGAGCATAAAAGTGCAAACGTTCAGTGAAAAGTGTGCAAACAGCTTGAACTTCTTGCAATCCATACTGTGATATTGTAACACATTTATATTATTCCTGCTTTGACTATTTATGACAGCATCGGTGCATGTACAAAAACTCATAAATACCACTTTTCTAAGGAAGGAAATTAGCATTAATTAGAAAAGTATGGTCTAGGTAATTACTTCTTTTTTTCTCAGTGTTCTTTTACACAAAGAAATGTATTGAAACAGGTCACAATGTATTTTTGTGAACACATAATAAAAGAACCACATTGCAAATATTTTTACCTAGCACAGGTAATCTCTTCAATAAAATAAGTCACATATTGTATCAAGTTTAACTTCATTTTCATTTTTTCTGTAGCGCTGATTACTCTGTTAATGTTTTATGCATTAATCAGTATCACAACAGTCTACACGTTAAGTGTGTACAGAGCAGCATCTAAGGACAGCATTAAAACATCCTTATTTTCATATTCTGTTTCCCACTCTAAGTAAAAACAGTTGAGAATAATAAGTGCAGTTGAGAATAATGCATGTATCATTGAACACAAGTAGCAGAGATGATTAAAGCACCTACTTGCAACTATACTTAATCAGGATTACTCGCTTCATTTGAAAATAAAATCATTTGTGTGCATTTTTAAAGAGATTGTCAGTTTGTTAGTATTATCTGCATGATCCCATTGTCATAACTGTTCAAATATTGTATGGCTATCAGTATACTTAATCTTCTTCTAAAAGATTTAAGAATATATTTAAAGCATGCAGTTATAAAATTATAACATCCTTGAAAGTGATATCAAAATGTTTACATATGAGATCATTTTGACACATGTAGACACAAGCAGATCCTTTTTGTTACTATGAATGGTAAAGGATTACATAAGAAGTTGCCTGTCACTTTAGTTGAGTCCAAACAAATCTTACTTTCACACAGGCATGACTGTGTATAATTACTTGCCATGGAACCTTTCCGAATGACCAGCTTTGAAGAAAAATGTAATTTTTATACATCGGTTTCTGGTATTGTTTTCAATTATTGCTGTACTCTGTGTGTGTGTGTGGGATAATAATAATTTTTATTTAATTTTTGGGAGGCCATCTGGTCAATATCAACACCATATACTGCTGGTTACATGCACGTTAACAGTGGGTGGTTGCACAAAATCAATACCCCAATTGTGTTTAAGATTTCAACTTACTGGTAAACAATGCAATGACATTCAATATTGCATGATTATATGTACAGTTATGGTGTTGTCATTTTCATACATTCTGTTATGTTTATGACAACATTAGTAGCTTTATTTCCCTGACAGTCCTTGCACAAAAGGTGAATTTAAGAGGAGCAGGGGAATTTATGATGAAAAAGTGAAATATATATCTATTACGTATGTACTTAGAATATGCTAAGAAAAAAATGGTACAGGCCTTGCACACTTTTGTTATCACATTGTTCACAATCAGGTTTACTGCTGACGTGGTGCTAAATGATCCCATTAAGGGGTATGATTACTGGTCATATGTGTATTTTTATTTGTCATATTTGAGGCTGTTTCTGTCTGTTGGAATTGCGAAAGCATGCTAAATTTTTATCAGAGAGAATGTGTGCTGCATATAAAAGAACTGCATGAACATGTAATGCACAGTTTAAGTCTGTATGCATCATCATCAGCTTGCAGAATGATTGCCTTCTAACAACCATTACTATATGACCCCAAAATATATATTTATTAGTCTTGGGTTTTGCATCTGAAAAAAATTTAAAAAGCAAGGATTTTATGCAGATCAATGGCTATTTCTCTTTGTTTTGGTTGTTTATACAGTCCTATTAATATTGAAACCTACATAAGGCAATTACCAAAGGAATTATACACCTTCACAATGTGATTCTGTCAGCACTGCTATCTGAATTGACAGTTGGTGTCCAGGTTATCTTGTTTTGACAACACTGACTTCCTCATTGTAGAGATCTTGCAAAGCCAATGTAACTGTCTGATAGCTCACTAATTACGAATGAAGCATATACCCTCTTGGAGCCGTACAAGTGGCCAGGTTTGCTTATGTAAGGTTTACTTATTATATTCGATGGATTAAATTGTCTCTACCATCATTGCAATTCCTCAAACCTGATTTATGTGGCTTACATGTGTTGACTTTTAGAATCCCTAACTGCCCTAGCAGCTTTTTCAAAACAGTTTATATTTACGTACATTTGCTTTCTTCGCTTCCATTTTATTCGCCTTCCAAAATCAATATAGATAAATAAAATACTGGCGCCATAAAAAGTCTCCTAAGAGTTACAGCCCTTGTTGTACAGCAGATTAAAAAGTTTTATCTGCGCCACAACCCAATAATTATAATGTGTTATGGTATGCTAGAGAATTCAAGCTGATATTTAAAAAATTGCGTTAAAATAAGATAATCCCAATAGGACTCAATAAGTAACATAAGAAAACGCCTGAAGTAATTATTCCGTACTGTTTCTGTGTGACCCACGCAGTTTTTATTCCATAGTTACTGACCCAAGTATTTAAGTAATTTCATTCAGATCTATTTTCTGAATTTATGTATGCTATTGAACTACAGCTGACGGAGAAAAATAATTGCACTTATGATTAAACACGTTTCGAAAGGTCATTGGAAAGAGCATTTAAGCAGATATAATATATATCGTTCGCTGCCTCAGTTTACAGCAGACGACGCAATGTTGTTATGAACCATGTATTTGTTTTGGTTGTTGTTGTTGTTGTTTTTTTTTTAAGGGGGGGGATAGTGGACGTGATTTTATTAAGATCTATTTTCTCGACATAATATATATATAATCCTATATTAGTGAATTCCTATGACAAGAGAAAGGAGAAATATAAACAATCCCGATATCGTGAACGTGAAACCGGAAGTTCGACTTCAACGTTTAAGTATCGCTGAATTTTTATTTACAAAATTTGTGTTTACCACGTCTCCACCTGCACAAAATTACAGTAAAACATGAATACGACTATGTCAAACAAAAATGACAAGGTCTATGCAGCATCGACTGAATGGCAAAAGGCCACAAAGCGAGTCGCCACATTGGATGTAAGCTAGCGTAGCTGTGCTCTGTGATTGGTAGGAGTCTGGAGTATGGCAACATACACTCTGACCGTGGGCCGATGTCTGTGGTCACTCGGCCACTCTGGCGGTACTCTCACCGTACTGAGTGGGGATACACCCAGGCGGATAAGGTGCACCGTCTGTCTGTCTGTCTGTCTGTCTGTCTGTCTGTCTGTCTGTCCTGTTAAGTCTCTTTGCTCATTGTACAGTTATCACTAGAATCTCTTGTTCCTGACCTGACCTCAAACGGTATCGCCCTGTTATCGAAAACATACTATGAGTAAATATTGTTATTAAAAAAAAGTGCTCAAGGTCTGTGGATGAAGTGGATAGACTGCTATCTCCTGTCCACAGCAGCGACACCGTTAGTATAAGAGGCGGTGACAGGCCAGGACTCACTCACCTGTCCGGTGCTCACCTCAAGACGATGGCGGCCATGTTGTGTGTCGTGGCTTTGCTGTGGGGCCTCGTGTCCTCCAGTCCAGGTCTGCTGCACTCTTTTCTCGCCTTCTTACTCTCCTTAATGATCTCGTCTTTTGTCATCGTCCTCTTCATCGCTCGCTGCTCTTTACTTTATCCTCGTGATGTTACTTCACAGCGTTGAGTAGCCTGGACCATCAGCCACCGCGCTGTTGTTTGTCCTGACAGCTAAACTCTCTGTTTTACAATTAAAGTGTTTTACAATTTATTTATCAGCATCAAACCATTCTAACGATGTTTTTCTTCACGGATCAACAGGCCATGAAAACAAGGGGAGAGCACCAGTTCCTATATTTTTCTTCATGGACCTCCAGGGTCACTACACCTTTACTCAGGGGGAGAAACTCTGGCTGCAAGGGTCGCCGACCTTCGTGTACACCGAGGGTCAGAACTACACCACGGAAGACGGGTCGCTGAGGCTGGTGCAGGTGGAGTATGATGGCGGACGGGATAAGGTGGGCGAGTGGATGACAGAATGTTTCCTGTACTTGGCCGGAACTACAAGTTTCCAGACATGCGCAAAGTCTTGGACAAATCCTCCACTTCCGCTTGTTGTCTTCCAGCAGGTTTGTATAATGAGAGAGAAACTATAACGGATTTTCAGTTTCTAACTTTTTGAACGTGCAAACTACAAACAGCAGGCTGTTTCCTCTTTCTAGAGGTTTATAAACGGTACCCAGAGATCCTCCTACGGGAAGGTGGATGACGTCATCTCCGGTTTTCCGTCTTTCCAAGTACCTCTCAACCAGACGGACATGGGCTACCTGAGCTACCAGGGCGGCATGTTCGGAAGCAATTTCGTGATAGGCAGGTGAGACAAGGAAACAGGTCACAAACATGTCTTGATGGCCTGCATCACAAACAGTAAGACATTTAGTATTAGTCATGTCGACAGGGTATTTATAAAATTTATTTTTTGTTAAGGTTTATTTTCTGTGTGAGTGTGTGTGTATGTATATTATGTGTGTGTGCGTGCGTGTGTCAATACCACTGTGCACTACTCTGTGTACATACATAGGTATGCCTATTGTAAAGCCCAGGTGTTAACAAGGCTGCTACATTGGGATGCTCAGCACATATTCACATCAAGGAAAGTGTGAAATGTAACCACCTTGTGTGATACCATGTCTCAGGTGGGATGGTTACCACATGCTTTTATCAGGAGGTATAGCGGGCGGACCACTGGCGCTCTTTGATCAAGGCGGAAACGTCATCATTATCTCCCCTTTCTCAGGTGTAAGTTACTCGATTACGTGTCACTTCATAAAATGATGATGATGATGATGATGATAAAATAATTTTTAAAAAACCCAAACATAAACTGACAGTGTTGAAAGCATTTTATTTGTTCCTCTCACAGTTCATGTCTGCATCTCGA
>SRHC01001487.1:0-10820 GCA_004794325.1 Pomacea maculata | reverse complement strand
ACATACCTCATCCAAACTAAAACCAAACAATTGCCTCTTTAAGTCGTGACAAGGTAGTTGAAGTCGTAATATCCACGATAATAGTATGATTTTAACAATTATGTACACTTGTTACAAGTTATTATATTTGTTTTTGCAAGTTTTCACGCAGTGAACGTCGTTTATACATACTTTGTATCTTTTTTAAAAGTCAAAAGTAAACTATGACAAGCTTATCGCAAGCTGTGGTGACAAATAAAAATGTATAATATATATATAATAGTTTGACGTGTGCATCTTGAAGATCGTATTAGTCACATTCAGTTTTGTTTAGATTAATATCTCGGATGATACTTTGAAGTAATGCATTGAGTGCTGCCTACGACACCTTTTAATGAAGGCTTTTAAAAATCAGTAACTACATACGGGTTCTTTCATATTATGACTGCCGTCTAAGTGGGCGTGACATTGTGATAAAGACGGGTCGCTAGGATAAGTAAAATGTAAAATAAAAACAAAAGTTTGAGATAAATGCTAATAAAGAAATTCCAGGTATGCTGTTGCTTGATGTTAGTGTCTTTAATGAGGATGGTTTTGTAATCAAAGTTTGACAAAAAGTAAGGTAGCCAAATACTGAATCCTATTTTTATTTTATTTTTGTTTTAAAGCTTGTCAAACCATATTGTTCGAGTGATGGTGTATTAGATAAATCGCAATGTAAAATGAATCATAATTTAGTTTAGGGTTCTCAGCTGTTAAACTTTTCTTATGTTTTCTTGTATCTTAAAAACTCAGATTTTACCATGTATTTGCTCGTCCTTTGAAAGACTGCGCGTTCCTTGAATGACTGTGGCTTGAGGTCATCCCCTACAGTTAAAAAAAAACCCGCTCACAACCTCAAAAAACTCACAAGAAGTTAAAACCGATTTGTGAATACAAACTTTTAGCAAGCACAATTTAAAGCAGACACAATTTGAAGGCTAGCCTTAATTGTCTAAAATTATTAAAAAAGAACCTCGGCATTCCATACATCAATAGATAGAGGAAGGTAGTATTAGACCTGGGAGGATGACTAGAGAAAGTCTTTCTATCCCACCTTTCTCTTCTGTAATGTAATTCTGAGATGGAATAACAAACTCAACACACCTCTACTTCTTTGAAGGGCATTTTATATAAGAGAGTTCAATCAACTTCACGTGAGTAGCTCGCAATGTTTGCTACACGACTCACGAGCCTCTACCATGTTCTTCCTACAACAAATGACTTAAAGTCTAAAAAAAAAGATTTATTAAACACGCAAATTATGCAAATACATAATACAAAACCGTAACTTTCTAGAGTCAGTCCGAGTATTGTCCGTGCTATTCGTACTTCTAATGTTAAAATGCTGTCATGTCCCGTTAAACCATTATTCACTCTCAGATTCATACGCACATCAACATAGCTCTGACAGTTGTATTCTGTTCTCGTACTTTCAGTTCTTCCTGCGCCTCTCTTTACTGCCAGTTCACACTTATGGTGAGGTAGGGAGCAAGTCCCCAATCCACAGTGGCAGTACGCTGATGACTGTCCTGGAAGTACCCGTCCTACTGACTGTCTGTCCTTACTGTACTTTCCCTGTCTTTCAAAAAACAAAGTCAGAGAGTGATAACTGGTCCCCCCGGCGAAACAAATTCGAGCAGAGTCCCAGTCTAGGGAATTCCTGTGGCACTTTCGACTACTGGATGCTTCCCCGTCTTCACTGTTGTACAGCGTGCGGTGGAGAGCACCGAGATGACAAATTCCACATAAACACACAGAACAAACATCACCTTGACAGACATGACTCTCTACTCCAGTGCTTTGTAAACACACCAGGCGTCCTTTTATTTTTCTTTTTTTTTCAGTCCTCTTGAAGTCTTCTGTGTCAAACTCTAGCTCTCACATGTAGCGCAAGACATGGTCACGTAGTCCTTTGACTCTCTAGCTTACACTTCTGACGGTCCGTTGTTACTGATTTGCCCCTTGGATCGAAGTTTTCTAACCGAAACATTGTTTCATTCAAGTCTTTGTCCTCTTTTCTAAAGCCTTGATCATGAAGAAATTTGAAGATGGTGTTTGAGAAAGCTAAATTTTGTCGACTTCTGACCAAGTGATCCATCCACATTGTTCCGACGATTTGGTTTCCCTCGTGCATTTGTCAAGCACTCACATGCCATCACTAACCCAATCAACAAGTAGACTATCATTCTCGCTGACCCTGTGTCTCGCCTACAGGTGACGGGGTGGAAATTTCTCTAATCATTTGCCCAGTGTCAAGCTAGTGGGTCTTACAATTGAGATGTTTTTAACCCACAAAATTACCGATCACTTGTTAAAATGTTAGCGGAAAAGTATTGTCATTTTCTCTCGCGGTGATTGTTTTTGCTAATAACAGACATGTGACATCAGCTACACTTCGCTCTGAGCAAAACCTTGCTTTCAGTTATTCCCTTGAAGAAATGTGTTCTTAGTATACCCCTGTTTCCATCAGCCTCTCACAAATCACAAAAGGCTAAAAACTCTTAATGAGAGATATCTAAAAGTTAAAGTAATCATGACAACACATGAGATAAAACAAGAAGGTTACCTTTGACCATTTTTTGTATACCGCATGGCGTGTGGAAATGTGGAGTAACCTTTGATTGACTAGTGCTAATACAACTACGAGTAGTTGTTATCTACTTTAATAATTTATTAACCTGAACACATTTCTGTATATTTAAAAATTTTTGGGTTTCTTTAAATCAGGTAATTTTATTCACTTTGAATCTAAAATGTGTGGCTTATACATTAGTTCTTTTATTTTTATTTTAATTTTTATTATAGTACAACTTAATTTTTATTATAGTACAACTTAATTTTTATTATAAGCAACTTTAAATTAAAAAAAAAATGGCAAGAAACAACAATTGATACTCTTTTGTAAGGTTGTTGTCACTTGCTACAACGGAGCAGGACTCTAAGCTCGTCTTTATACCTCGAAGACCGGCAGTAATAGATAAAAAAATTTACAGAACTGTTTATTACTGGAAGTCCGCTAGCAGCTGTGTTGCAAATCATGTAAAGTCGCGAATAGGTCCCGTAGGAAGAAAACTCCTCCACTATCAAGCGAGCAATTGTTATAAAAACCATCGGTGCCATGGAAACGATATAGACGCAGGAGGCGAGGACGAGCATCTTTGTCAGCGCCATCTGCTGACTGTTTTGTTTTAGACTTGCAGAACTTTTCTCTCGCCGCCAGGCCACGGCGGTTGTTAACTGAACCACGGTGATTATTGTTGCCAGTAACACGACAACAAACGTAAATAAAGAAACACAGGCGCTGGAAAACGTGTAAACAATAAAGTCGACTATCAGTTTGTTCGCGAGATATTGTTTGGACGGAACCAATACCCACTGAGGGATTCCAAATGTTACTTTTTGTATTATGTCATATTTGAAAGGTTGGTATGCAAACCCAAGTTGAGGGAATGCGGCAAGAAAGACAAGAATTATTGCCATATTGCGGGTGTTCAGTATCGAAGAAGCTAGAAGTGGAAAGGCCACACAAACATAACGATCTACAGCAATGACCACGATATAGAGACCAACGGTGGTTCTAAGACCGAAATTAATGCCGACGCCATAAGCCATTGACTTCAGGTAAAGTTCCTGGGACAAACCATATGGTTCATATTTGCCGAGTATACTGACGGCACTGAAATAAGTGGAGCACACGAGGTAAAGAATGTCTACAATAGACAGAGAAAAGAGACACAAGTGCATGCGATCTCGTAGACCCTGGCGGTAAAAAACAAAGCAACTAAGGACGTTTGTTAGAACTCCAAAACATCCGATAATGCAATTTGCAGATTCGACCACCGTGAACATGATCAACAGAAACTCAGATTCACTGGCCATAGCTCCCTGTCCCAAGCTTTGATTGACACTTGTATTTGCAGCCATCATTGGTAACACTTAGCATAAAAGTCAATTCATTAATCATGACCTCTTCATCTTGGCGTTGGTCTTCTCAGATACATCGTTGTGTACAACAGTGCTGTCAGGTCTTAGTGTTACTAAAGCAAGAGCTCGTCTTTACAGTGAGGTTCCACACATTCACATATTTTAAATCGTCAATAAAACTTCAATGTAAGAGGTATGACGCAGCCTTGGTAGTTCACCTTTTATACTTTCTTGAAGTTTTTTTTCCATTAGGAGTAAGATAAAAAAAAATATATATATATATGCGTCTATTTTTCACTTCTTCCTAAAAGAGATTGATTTTCCTTAGGTAGAGGAAAATGCATAATCTTGTCTTCATATCGAACGTTAGAGCATGTATTTTCTGTGTAAGGTAAGCTGTCGATTTATTAATTTCTTATTAAAAAAAGCTGCACCTCTTCTTTTTGCTTTTTTTTACCTCGGATGTTAGCGATATTTTTTATTTCTTTTGGGCATATATTATTTTGATAAATGAATTATTCAAATTTTAAATAATAGTTTATCATGAGTAAAAAGAAGCATTTATAACATCCTAAACTTCTCTTAAATTATTTTAATCATCCATTTTCTTTCGACTAGGTATTTATATAATAAGAAAGTGATTAGTCAATTTAATTAATCAAAGTAAATTTTTGTGCTGGAAGCTTCATACGGTATGACAGAGACAACAAGTTTATCAATATCTACATCAAACTCAGAGATAAAAGGTATCCACACACATATAGAAAAAGGCGCCAAGAAAAACCATGGATCCTGACACGCACCCAAGGAGTGGAAGATATAATTAAAGGAGAAATTTTTTTTCTGGTTAAGGTATTAAGGCTAGCTTTGGAAGCGTCGAAGATGCCCATGCAAAATGATGGCGGCAAAGCCTTCCAGATATTTGTGCCAAAGAAAGAGAGGAAAAAGTGCAGCGACACAGAAAATCCTCTCTGATACATGACACAGGGGTCAGCATGGGAGGGTTAGAAAGAAGGGCTGATGTTTTACACCTGAGATATACTACATCAGGACTAATAAGAAGCCCATTGGCAAGCATGGGTCCATTGTGCTAAATGCATATAGGAGCAAGCACAAAGTGCAGCTTGCAAAGGTGTGTTGCCAAAGGATGATCAGAGTGAAAAAAAGCAGGCAGCGATGTCTAAGGTCTTTTTAGTCTTGTTAGGCTGTTTGGAAAATACACAAACAGAGCTTGAGTCGTTCAGCCGGAACAGCACAAACATTAACGAAATTTAGTGAGTTTAGTAAGTGATAAACTACTTTTCTTTGTAATATTCTTATTTTATAAACTATAATTCCGACGTTTACAATATCTTTGTTTCCTGATATTTACGTTCATACATAGGCACATGAATGTAATAACACTTACAAACACACACACACACACAGACGAAGAGTGCCCTGGTCATTAGTTTAATCGCAAATTAGTGAAAAACATAAAGCAGTATAATAAAACGAAGGCATTGAATATATCTTGGCGTTTATTGGAACCGTGCAAAGACTTAGGAATGCAACGAGCAGGCTTGAAATAATTCTCAAACATACAAAAACAAAGTTCACAGTTATTTATGTAAATCAGAGAGCAAAAGTTTGAAAACATGCCTCAATATGAATATCGATGTCGCATGACGTGTAACATCACCCGGCCTCCTTTACGTGCTCGTCCTTTACACGTGGAGGTCAGTAAGGTCACTGACCACAATACACTGGAGGTAACGTCCTCGTCAGTGACAACGCCGATCTGCTAATATGCATAATCGTCGATGGAATTGGATCTCTTAATGTTAGCTTCTTCGGTAGTTTAAGAATGTTATCAACTGCTTGGTTGTCTATCGTTAAGTCTTTTCTCCTTCGGGAGCGCGCGCACGTGTGTGTGTGTGTGTTTATTCCATTGATTACCTGACTTTGGTCTAGGACGTGAACCTACACTAAAAAGGTGAAGTTTTCAAAACATTTCTTTTTCCTTTTGCACTCTGATATTAGATGTAATTTGTAGGTGAATCTGTATAAAAGCCATTTTTGTGACTGTACACATTAGAGACTGTAGCGAAGAGCGATTTACCAAAGCATTAGGAGATACGTAATCTCAAAACTTATGCGAGAAAAATAACACGAGCTAGTAAAGTGTTTAACAAACTTATAAAAAGGTTCTCTAATGAAGGTAAATATCACAGTCCGCTAAATTTCTGACACTTTTGTCAACAGTAATGTGCACGTGAACATTTCTTGTTAAAAGCTTTAACATCGCAAACAACCGTATTTTATTTGACTAAACATATTCTTACGTTTAAAAATGTTAAATAATAATATTTTTTTAAACTTCATGTTATAAAACGGTTGTGTTGAAAAGGCAAATACGGGCTTGTCGACATCACCATTAGCAACGCTTAGTCAGTACGTGGCCGCCAGTCGTTATCTCTTCTTCAAATCGGAGCCTAGAAGGGTTACTAGGTGTCATTAGTAAAAATGGTTTTTCTCGTTAATATTTCTTCGTCAGAAGATTTGCTGTCAAATAATTTTCACGATTTATCTGACAAAACTCGAAAAACAATAGAAAATATATGGTTTATTGGAGTTATATTTCCAGCTTGTCTTGTTGGTGTCCCAGCGAACATCCTCACCTGTATGGTGTTTTGGCGACAAGGACTTCAGGATCGAATGACCTTCTATCTTTTTTCACTGGCCCTCGTGGATTGTCTGCACTTGATGTGTACACTGACAATATTTCCAGTAAGTTCAATCTTGCGTATCTACGACAACACAATAGGAGAAAACTACTATCTTAAATCTCTGATATCTCTTGTTAGTGTGCTGTACGGCAGTCGCACCACATCATCTTTGATCAGTGCGGTGATTGCAGTAGAGAGGTGCGTGTGTGTTGTGTTTCCCTTGTGGGCTTCTAGTCTGGTAAAATCAAAGAAAATGATTATAGCAGTAATAGGTTTGTTCCTTTTCTTTCAAACTGCTTACATTCCGTACTCATTTTCATTAGAAGCTAGAAGTATGAAAACGAATGCAAGTGAGGTTTTGTACCTAAAGCCGACAAGGTTCTATACAAACAATGAGACTGCTCTCCAACTAATACAATGCGTGTTGTTGGACATGGTGATACCTGTTGCTAATTTCATTATCTTAGTCGTGGTGACGGCTGTTACTATATTCAAACTAAGAGCAGCCATACGATGGCGACAAACATCAGCAGCAGTGACTGGGAATAGCAACAGTCAGCAGACTGCCCTGACGGCCATGTTGGTCCTGTTAGCCATCACACAAATTGTGACGATGGCGCCACTTGTAGCCTCGCAGTTTTTATATTTTGTTTGCCTTGATAGTTTAAAAATTGACTACAATACAACCATGCTGTTGCATTCGGTGATACATTCCATTTCGGCATTGAATGATTCTATTCACTTCTGCATTTATTATCGTCGTTCGTCTCGATTTCGACAGACTTTCTGCAGCATGCTTTGTCCTATGGATCAGCGAAGGCCTGATTGATCATCCACAAAGTAACATTGTTAATTAGCTCTTTTAACGATTTTTTAAAATATATTTTTTATCAACACCCTGTTTATTTTTATTATAAATCACATATTTACATTTTAAATGGTTTACTTCTGTGATATTTGTTTCGGAAGTAGTAAAGTTTTTTTTCTTTTATTTCTTATTTTTTGAGTTAAAACAGCTTCTATTCCTACCACTCCTTCATATACACTTTCAATCTCTTGTTCTGGTATCAGTTAACATAAAATTGTATCTATTTTAATTAGATTAGAAAATTTTCCTTTATTCCTTTTTCGAGTGCGGACGTACTATTGTACAGTATAGGTGTTCTGGTCTGTTGTCAAGTGACTTACGTACTTCGAAATTGTAATAATTATAGAAAATACAATGAAATAATAACAGTGACAATAGCCATATAAATGTACACTTTATATCGTTTTGCCCAGTAAGGATGAGCTCTCTCAAGGACAGTTTTAAGTGCTTACAGAACGCGCAGACGATATACTGGAAACAACCTCTATAGTTCTAATGACCGTCATTCACAGAAAATATGTCCTAGAAAATTTTCACATTTACTTTACCAATACGTTTTATTGAAATATATTTTTGTACATACATATTAAAGTAAGCCTTGAATAAACCATTTGCTGTATAGCGCACGCAATTTGGAATAGATGAAGATATTATCATGACTCGTGCTAGATAATACACAAATTTCTCTCTGCTTACAAGAAGATTCCAAAACCTGGATGTCTGCGTCTCTGAATTTCACATGGCAAGAAAGTTTATATGAGTAGTGCACATCAAAACTGATTGTAAAACATTTTCTATTAATCTCTAAAAAGTTGTGAACACAGGAATTCTCACATTATGAACAAAGAAATAAAGCAATTTTTATTAACAACCTCAAAACAAGATTTGTGTTTATTTTTGTGTTTATTATTGTTGCTTGAAACGCTATTTTACCGGACTGCCAACCAGTTAAACAATGTTAGTTGATGATTAGGTTGGTAGACGCATCTCGTGATGGCTATGAACATCAGTAAAATTGGGAGCAAAAAACCAAAATATTCGTAATATCAGTAATCAAAATGCGATTTTTAATAACTTTTTTGGTGTCAACCAGTCCCTTAGACTTGGACAATAATAATACCAATAAAAGTCAGTCCTGTGCACACTTCATTGCGCATTTGAATGCCAATATAAATAACAATGATATTATAGTGTGAACCCAAACTTATAAACATATACTACTAAGGATTGTCTCCACTCTCAGATCACAAGGAGTGAAGATAGAATATATATTAAAAACCAGTACGTGGATTGGATATTATTATGAATAATTCCAAAAATGTGTAAAATTGTACATCACCAAAGCTTAAAGTTAGCCAAGATAACCACGCACCATTCACTAACTTTTACTCTCTCTGAATGTTCGGTAGTTCCGATACCTTTTAAACAGAGCCCTGATGACAATGGTAGGTGTGTAAGCTTTTATTAATATTTGTGAGAACTGTTTTCTTAAGCAAAGATAATTACTACTTACACTTTTTCACGCAAATACATTCCAAAAAGACATAATAAAATATAATAATATATAAGCCTTTTAAAAGCTAAAAATCTAACAAAACTATAAAGAAAAGTATAAAAATATTCATATTTCTACCCTAAATGACAATGTTTAAAAATGGCACACGCCTGTACTGTATTATCTACACTTAGATAAATTAAAGTGGCAAAAGTTCTGATTATTAATGGTTGTAAAAAATAGTAAGATTTGGAGGGATAAACATAATGAATATTTTTAGAGAGAAAGCATACGATGTTCGATGGTCCCAACAAATTGATTTCCTACAAAAAATATATAATGAGTTGCTGAAAGGCGTGGCTGCTACAGTTAAGTAAAAATTCTGTTATCGAAAGCAACGTTGTCACTTTAATAATAGTTAATCAGATTGTAACTTAAAAATAATATTGTAAGAAAGCCTAATATGTTTGTCCAAAGATGAGTTTGGTGCCTTTATCGTCTATTCTATTTATTATTACTAATTTTTTCTAGGTTGAATATAAAATACACATACATAACCGCAGTTCAAGCGTCTTAACTCTATGGCTTGCCGTTCTGCTTTTAATTAGCTGTGTCTTTTTAGGTTAATATAAAATATCCGTAGATACCGGTGATTGCGACTTTGACCGCAGTTCACTCGTCTTTATGGCGGTTGACAGCAGCAGTCAGTCACACACTGTCACATGTCCACTGGGTGATGGCTGCTCACCCAGTAACACCCACAGTGTCCAGCCAGACATCATCCTTAGCGATGCAGCTTACAGGGACATCAGGTTGATCATCGGTGGGTTTGTGACAACAGTCCTCAGCCTGTGTGGACTTGTGACCAACGTCATCAACGTCCTCGTGTTTCACCGCCAGGGACTGCGAGATCGCATGAACCTGTGTCTCTTCTCTCTGGCTTTGTCAGACCTCACCTTTCTAGCATGCACTGCAGTCTTCAGCTTTGTCAACATCTTGACGGACCTGCAGCTGCTGGGCTTTGGTGACGAGCAGTACCTGAAGGCTGTGACGAATGCTCTGGGGACCATCTACGCCATGCGATGCACTTCCAGCTTCTACACCATGATCATCGCCATAGAGCGATGTCTGTGTGTGACCTTTCCCCTCCGCGCCGTCTCCCTCATCAAGACCCGAACCATGGCTGTTATGTTAGTTGTGTTCGCGATACTTCCTCAGCTTGGTTACATCGTCCAGCCTCTCAGGTATCACGTGGTCAGTACAATGGTTGCAGGAAAGCTTACGTGGCGTCTTGTTTCCACAGAAATCTATCTCCACAACAAAGATGTCATCGACGCTCTTTTCAACACAATTTTTAGTGTCAGCGTCCCGATAGCTACTTTTCTTCTGGTTTCTATAGCAACCTTCATTACCGTAGTGCAGCTGAAATCCGCCATGGCCTGGCGACAGAAGACGAGTTCTGTAAACGTTGACAGCAGAGGCCAACAGAGGGCGCTGACGATGATGCTGGTGGTTGCCTCGTGTGTGTACATAGGATCGATGATACCGTTCGTTGCCATAACAGCCGCTCGTGTGTTTGTGGCAGACTTCTCGCCACTGGGACTGTACGCCAACATGTACATGGCCGGCAATATCATCTCTAATGTCTTTCCTCGCATCAACAGCTCCGTTAATTTTTTTGTTTATTTCAGTCGGTCATCGCGCTACAGGTGTGAGCTCAGAGCATTGTGTATCTCAAAAAAGGGTTCTCTTTTGGATGTTGAGAAATCAGCAACTCTCCAGTCTTCCATTGGGTATCCTAGCA
>SRHC01001486.1:4578-68489 GCA_004794325.1 Pomacea maculata | reverse complement strand
AATTAATTGCCCACCCCTGCTTTGGACTGACGGGTAACTTGAGCAAATAAAGCCGTTTACGCTCTCTACTATGCCACTCTCGCTACTATGCCACTTTTGCTCGGTCCCGGTAGGTGGCATAGTAGCGAGATTTGACTGTATTGACATTGAAAATAAACAGAATCTTTACACTGAATAATGACCAGGGTGTGTGAAAACTTTTGCATACACGCGCCCGCGCGCACACACACACACACACCCCTTGCTGCGGAGCAACCATAATTTATTCTTTTCCACTTGTGAAAATTTTCCTGATTGTTTTTCTTTTAAATTCATTCGCGATCTGCACTAAGCTTTGTCTACTTCTCTACAACCTCTCCATACTTACCCTCCAGTTTGGCAGTTTGGATACGGGTTTCAGCAATAACAACAATAATAACAATAGCAACCAACTTTATTAATCCCAACGGGCAATTTAAATGTGAGGTGTGCTCTGTTTCCAATGTATATATAATTAAAAAAAAGCCATGCACATCTACACACACACACCTCTGACATTTCGTCTGTGATTGAGTAGCTGGACTGCTGATGGCACAAAAGATTTCAGATGCCTATTGCTTTTGCATAGTAACATTGCATAGCGTTTACCTGAAGTTAATAAAACAAATTCCCTGCTAACACATGTCCAGGTATTGACAGAATGCGGGAAGCTTTCCTAACTAGTTGTTGATCACAGAAGGAAGTCAAGTCCCTCTTTTTGATAAAAATTATCTTGGAACAGATGTGGCCAATACTATTCAAACCATTCCTACCATGGACAGATAGAATACGAAACCAGCATACAAATGAAAAGGATAAACGACTCTCAATAAAAGACTGGTAAAAACGACCTAAAATTGCTTGGCTGACTGAAAAAAACTATTTAACTTCAGCAAAAGGTACATTGTCTGCTGGCCACGTTTGACAATGTTTTCAGTGTTCAGAGTCCATTTAAGCTGGCAATAAAAAACAGTCCCCAGGTACCTGAAAGAGGTGACAGTTTCAACAGGTTAGCTATGTATCACACTGGGAGCAACAAAATCATCTTTGATTCTCTTAAAATCTATATTCAATTCTTTTGTTTTGTCTACATTTCACTCAAGAAAGTTTTACCATCCTTCATATTATCAGATTGTCTGGATCTATTTTCACTGGTCGTTCAAGCCACATCTTTGTTATTTTATTCTTAAAGGACATTTTCAAAACTACTTTGGGTGAAAACCTTTTACTTCTTCTAAGAGTTTGCGCCGCAGTCTGTCTGACTTGCAAGTCTTAGCTATCTGGATTTTTGAAAATGTCATTGTCCTGGTAAGCGACATGAATTGCGTGATATGTAGATATTGAGGCAATAAATTAAAATAATATTTAATGACTTTTAGAATACACAGCATTAGAAAATAAGTGCATAGTCTTCTGTCAGAGACAAAGAGCACGACTTAAAAACATGTATTTAAAAATACCCGGACGATATACCTAACATTGCTTAGTAAGTGAATACAAAACCTCTGACATGTTAGAAAATCCACCCTGTGCTACACAGTTTGTTTTTTTTTCTTTTGTATAAATGCCGAGATCAATGTACACAAGAAACTATCCAGATGGTGCAGCAAATGAGAGTTCTTTTTTTCTAATAATTGTTGAACAATCCTAAATTCTTCAGTAAACTCAAAACACTTTACCTATTCAACAGTGTTTCTATTTATAATAAGAATGCAGAGCAACACCATTTAAAAGCCATTTAATGTGTCCTCAAGCTTTATCTTGTAATGTTTGAATGCCCAGAAAATAAGTATCATCAAGCATTTGATAAGAATTTCAATAAACAAAGGTGGCACAATGTGTGTATGTCTTGGAACGTGGTATTGGACACAATGTCTTAGAAATATATTTTTGAGGCACAACAATTTGATATTGACTTCTATTTACATTGCAAAGTGTCACCATTGTCATGAAAATTTGTATAACCAAAAAAAAAAAATTAATCCAATCATGCTCAGTAGACGGTGTTTCTTTTACTTATATACAAGACACAAACTGCCTTTAAAAAGAATCTTTTCTACTCAGAGTCAATAGTTAATCTTAATATTTTAAACCCAACTCGGTCATAATCGTAAGACGACGAGGCTTTTCTATCATGTTAAATTATAATTTTATGGATCAAACGTGTAAAATAAAAAACGAAAATTATTGTGAGTTAACTGGGTGATTGCTTTAGACTACACATACCTGTTGAATCCTAACATTCTGCAGGCTACCAAAGCTTCTTTCTGTCCAAAACCCTCATCACACACTGTGCTCCATTCTCCATCGTAAAAGATTTCCAGACGTCCCGCCTCCGCTGTGCCACCGGCTACACGAGCTGTTAACTGTAGAGCTAAAATTTAAAATACAAATATGTTACTTCAATAAATTATTTACATCTTTGTCGTAAATAAATAGAAACACACTATGAAAAAGTGTCATGCAGCATGATTAACAGATGGCTACATATTGTAATAATTTCAAAGATTTGATGGCAAAGATGCTGTGCTGACTACAAAAAGGTAGGAGCTCCAAAGTGACTGAAAAGGCACTTTCTTCTTGCCCCCTGACATAAGTGATATCAGTAATGAACAGAGGGAACGCATCTATCAAGGCATTAGTCATTGAATGTCATAACAAAGGAAAGAGTAGTCCGAATACGATGATCGACTGTTGTTGGTTCTTAAAGAGGGAAAGAAATATTTCATGCAGAAGGAAGTCAAGGTCCCTGGATCATTACCAGCAGTCAAATAGTAATATAATGGCATGTCTAAACTGTTAATGGTCTAAACTAAGGAAAATAGTTCGCAACTAGAAAGTGAGACGAGCCAGCCATTATTTAATATTACCATAGTAATCAGCATATTTGAATTATATAGAAAAAATCAAATACTTTCTGATATAATTTTGTACAGTTTTTGTACAGTGTAGTAATAAAAATATCTTACTTGTCTAAAAAACAGAGAAACGTACTTGATTTCTATTCTTGTCCATCAAACAACGACACATAAAAGTTAAAAAAGCAATTGTTAACACCGTAATTACACTTTAACAAGATAAAATTAATACTTGATTAGTTATAAATAAATAAATATTAATTGTCTGATTACTAATGTTGCACATGACGCCGACATCTTCCCAGTGTGAACAGATGTGTGTGTAGAGCCCCGGGTGTCTACACTGCGCCAGGCTGGTTTCGTGCCCCACACACCGCAGGTAACCGAACAGAATACGACCAGAGCCTGCTCCGTACTTGGATGACCCCACAGCTACTGCTGTTGTGCTGTCGGACATCAGAGATCAACAGGAGAAAATATAGACATTAAAAATAAACATACTCCTTACACTGAATATGGAATAAGGTGTGTAAAAACTTATGCATAAAACATCGCGCACGCGCACACACACATATTAACCTTTCTTGCAGCTGAGCAGACCCAGTTGCTGCCGCGTTTGTTGTAGTTGTGCTTTAGACTTTAATCTTTCTGTAAATTTGTTCCAGATAGTTTTTGTTCTCAGTTCATTCCTGGTTTGCACTTCCCTTCGTCTACGTTTCTACAACCTCACCATACTTGCCCTATAGCTTGGTAGGTGGGATGTGGATTTTAGCAACTCACCTGTAGCACCTTCTATAATATCAGCTTGTCTGGGTTTGTTATCACTGGTCACTTCAGCCACATCTTTGTAATCTTATTCCTTGCTATCATTTTCAAAACTTCTGAGGGTCAAAGGGTTTAACTTTTTCTAAGAGTTTTAGTCTCAGTCTGTCTACCTTGCAAGTCTTGATTACATGTGTCGCGTGTCAGCGATTGTGCTGTCATCCTTGTATGCCTCCCATACTGAGCTGGCCCATCGTTAGGTGTTTTCTTCACGCTTTTGTCCCCTCTTTGTCTTACGTCTTGCGCGCGCGCGCACAGCTTCCTTGATGCGTCATTTTACTTTTTCCTTCTTTGACGTCATGGGTAGTCGTCATCAAGTAACAGACGGTGCTGGACCGTGGCCATGACAGTCAGAGTTTTTCATTTGTATCGACCGATCTGCCACAAGCCGTTTTGGGTGAGTAGAGATCCATTCTGTCGGGTTCCACACCATTCTAGTCTGTAAGAGGCCTTTGGTGGCGGTGGAAGTGCAAGTGAGAGAATCCTTTTATGTTCAAAGCCATAGTCCGATGTTTAATTGCAAGATTTGTACTTTGTTAGGTTAACGTTCGTGATCGCCGGGTCGCGACGCTTGTAGCGCGTACTCGTTTCCGGTTGTATGGATTTGTATAAGATCAACATTAGAGTTTTGACGAATCTTAGGATTAGTCCGATGGTCAGATATATGTGTCGGTGTGAAAATATTGTTTTAGAAATTGAGCAGTTTCGGGACACGCCTGTTGATTGTAAGAATTGTTTTATCTACAGGCTTATTTTTCGTTCTTCTTCACTCTTCCACCTGTTGTTGTTTTTCGCTCTTCCTTCGTGTCACCGTGTCTTCACATCCTTTGTTTGCATTGCTGTCCGTCATCGTGTCGAGCATCCACCCTGCACCATCATCATCATCTCGTCGGCGAGTGAACTCGCGACCCTGCTGCACCAGTGTGCGGAGAGGCTTTCGACTGAACACCTAGAGCAGGAATCTTCGAGCAGGAGCTTTCGTGGCCAGTGGCCGGCCCACATCATCGCATCTGGACGAGAAGACAGAGGGGTGGGGGTACGTCTTTAGAGCGGCAAGCAAGGCCAGAGGGCGGGCTGCCGTCTGTGGACATCTTCAACGGACTTCTAAGCTGTCACCCTGCAGTGCATGCGGGTGATGTATTGTATATACGGTGACTGAGATTAGCCTGTGCACAGGGCAGCTGTTTTGTCTTATTTTAATTTATCTATTTTTTGTTTGTTGGATTGTTCGCGCTGATCTATATTTGTTCATGTGAGAGTGTGGAATGTTTGATTTTTGGCTCCTATCAGTATTATTTTTGTGGCTAATAAATTAGTTTTGTTTGTTACGTGAATTTTGTCTTTGACATTTCTGTGTATGGTCTGCGCTCAGTTGAAGTTCGACTGGCTTCGTCGCGGTCACGCGACAACATGAATTTTTGTAAAAGAGCATCTTCCTGGTAAGAAGCACAAATTGTGCGATATATTGAGGCAATGAATTGATAATAGTATTTAATACGCTTTATAACTTACAGTGTTAGAAAATGAGTTAATAGTATTGTTTCAAAAAGCAAATGCAGGACTTAAACATGCAGTGAAACATACCCTGACATTAACTTCATTGACATCGTCGGTAAGTGGGTACAATACTGCCGTTCACGACAACTTTTATGAATATTACAAAGCAAGCTTGTGCAACACATTTGTTTTCTTTCTCTGAAAAATCACTAATACAAATCTTGACATGAAATAATCCAGGTGGTGCAACAAATGAGATCTCTTCACTCTTTTTCTTTGACTGTTGAACCACCAGCAAATGTTCAGTAAACCACAGAAAAACATTACCAGACAACAGTGTGTCCATTTGTGAGAATAATGTAAAGGGACCTAAACTGAATGTTACTGAATGTGTCCCAAATCGTGATCTTGGGAAGTTTAATTGCCCATAAAATCAGTAATATTAAGAGTTTAATAAAACTTGTAATAAACAAAGGTGGCAGAAAATATTTTGTCTTGAAAACGTGGAATGACACAAAATATCTTAAAAATACATTTTTGAGGCACAACAATAGCTTCTGACTTCTATTTACAATGCAAAGTGTCACAAATGTCATGAAACTGTGCAGAAGTAAAATAAATAAAAGTTTATCTATTTTTGGTCCGTAGACGATATTCATTTTACTTGTAAACGAGGCACAAACTTCAACTGGTTGAAAAAGACTTATCCCATTTGAAGAAAATTGTGAACCTTAAATATCTTTGAACTCAACACGCTCTAATTTATCAGGCTACGCAGCTTTTTTCATGTCTAATGATCTTCAATTGAATCGAACGATTAAATACAACAAAAATCATTGTGAGTGATTTGTGTTTAATAATTGTGTTAGCCTACACCTACCTGTTGAATCCTAACATTCTGCAGGCTACCAAAGCTTCTTCATGTCCAAAATCGTCATCACACACTGTGTTCCAAGTTCCATCGTGAAATATTTCCAGACGTCCCGCCTCCGCTGTGCCACCGACCACACGAGCTGTAAAGTCTTGAGCTGACATTAAAAATACAAACATGTTACATTAATAAATTATTTACATCTCTGTCGTAAATAAATAGAAACACACTCTGAAAAAGTGTTATGTTGCATGGTTAGCAGATGACTATATATTTCTTTCTCAATTTTTAAACTGGGATGGTGAACATTGTCCTCAGCTTATGTATATACAAATCTTTCATTATTATTAAGGTCATTAAAACCATGTCAACTTGATAGACCCAAGGGTGGCCTTCAGCATGTACAAGCTGTACACCTACAGAGGGCCGCCACGCCAGTATATATTGAATATAAAACAGAAGGACGAAGGGGCCGCCAGTTGTTTGTCTGCCCTGACTCGCAACGAGCCTACAGCCGCCCTGATACACGTTTGTACTAAAGTCGTTTTATTGACATCATCATCATCGTCATCATCAGCGTCAACTTTGTCGTTTTCGCATATAAATGAAACACCCATTATTGTTGTAGATGTATTATAGGGTCTTATTATCTGTCTGAATTATGTGACACTGAGCAGCAGGCTAATGAACTTTTCCAGTTAATATAAGAAAAAGTACCAAAGCACGCCATAACGAGTAAAATTAAAGAGGGATGAAACTTTAGTAAACAGACTGCTTAAAAGAAACCCATAATATTAAAAAGGAAAAAAATATCATCTTTAAAAGTTAGAAACAAATAACCTTTCTTTTACATTAAAGTGCCTCAGACACTGTAAAATTTACCCACAAGATTGTAAAGACTTGCAGCAATGTTAGGCTTTACAACGGTGTCTGTATTACCACAACAGTCACTGCAGCGTGTAGAGAGTTTTATATCTGTGACGAATTATATTTGTAGTGTTGTTTATCAAAGAACAATCATTAAAAGCTAAGGTCATTAATATGCTACATTAACAATAAAAAATTGCATCGTTTGCTGTAAATAAATAGAAACACACTATGAAAAAGTGTCCTTTTGCATAATTAACAGATACCTACATATTTTTTCTTCTTTTCATTAGCTGGATTAGTAAACATATTCCTCTTCTTCTTATGTATATGCAAATTTTTTATAGTCATCGAAGGCGTGAGAGCATGGCTACCTGCTTCACGTATGTACTAAAGCGTTTTATCCTTCTCATCATTGACTTTGTCGTTGTCACCGATAAATCAGAAACTCAGTTTTGCGTTATATTTTTCTTCATTGGTTTAAAACTGCTTATTACCTGTCTGAAGCAGGCCACACTAAGCAGGAGACTGTGGAACTATAAACAAATATCAACTCATTGCATAGCAAGAAAAAGAGAGGAGGAATGGAAATCAAGTACATAAACATAAACGAATACCACATTACAAGAGAACTATACTGTAGAATTAGGAAGAATTTCAATGAAAAATAACATAACCTTTATTTTAATATCTACAACGAAGTGTGGATGAAAAAAATTCAAAAATACAAGAAGAGAAATTATCGGTACCGCGCAAAACCAAAGTTGGTTGTTGGTGGTTGAGCTTGAGTTCTAGAGGGGAGGATCGTGTTGTTGCGTCACTATAATCTGAATGAATTTTTGTTTTTTTATGTTTTGACACGTGGGACAAAAACGGGAAGAAGCGGTCAGGAGAGAAGAGAAGGAAGGATGTCCACGGCAGCTGATTGCTGATTGCTTCGAAATTCCAGCTATTGGTCCTGTCGTGGGGATCGACTAGGTGATTGCCATTTTTTTTCTTTGGGCTGTTAGCCAATGTGGAATAAGCAGGTTGTTTCGGAAAAGAGGGAAAAACGGTCTGGAAGACATTTTTCACGCGGAAAAACGTTTTCAATTCCGACCTCTGTCTTCGGCTCCCTCAGTGTTGACATCCGTTCATCGTTCCTGTCGTGAGGGCGGACTGTGCGAGCATTGGATGTAACTGTGGGCCATTGTAGACACAGCGATCAACGGACTCTAAAAGCAGACTTTGCTCTGGACTGTTAGCTATTGAGAGCTCAGCGAGTGGCTGATTGTTTGATCTTTGGACTTCCTTCTGCATAGTTGGCAAACTACAACCTTTTGAGTCCTAAAACTCAGGCCGATGGTCACACACAAGTGTGTAAGGGACATTACCCTCATCGTCACACTTAAAAGACGGCGGAGTGGCGCCAGTGGTGCCGAACAGGAAGGCGTGGCGCCAGACTTATTGGTCCAACAGGAAGAGGCATTCATCTGGGAGTTCCTTCGTAGTCTGTAGTTCTCCCCGTAAGGGGGGTCAGGGTCGGACGGGGAGGTGGGGTGGCACTGGGTAAACGTAGGCGTCCACCTCTATCCCCGATCCATATTTTTTGTTCTCTTTTGTTTGTTGATGTTTTTTATATCCCTCCCTTGTTTCTCATATTTCTTTTTTATTAAACATGTTTTTGTATTGTTCTCACATGTGCGTGTCGTTTGTTTTGCACTGAACAGCGGTTGGATTCGTTGCTACAGTAGTCGCCGGTTAATTATTTCATTAAAATGCTCCTCCCAGCAAGATCTTTGTTCTACATCCCCATTAATGACGCTGCCATTCTCATTCTTACTGTCATGCCATCATCTCTGTTTTTCCTGTTTGACAGAATTCTTGTAATTTCGTAAAGTCTCTCTATGTTATTTTGCACAACTGCTCGTTCTTCCTTTTCTGATATCCTGTATGCGAACTGTCTCTTGTCCATTTAATGGTAATTACCACTCTACATGACTTTTGTGGACTTTGAAAAGGCTTCTGAATCCGTAGACAGGAAACCATCTGGAAGTTGATACAGCACTACGGATTTCCACTAAAGTTTACTGCCATCATCCAGCAGCTGGGGAATGTATTACAGACACTGACCTTATCACATATCTTGACAGCCTATGCAGCATAGCAGGAGGGGCAGATGAAGAAGCTGAATAAATAAAACCAGGCCTGAATTCCATATCTTGTGACTTATCTGGAACTCCAAGGCTTTATCTCTACCCGACAAGACCCGCATCTTTAAAACAAATGTAAAGTCAGTCAGATATGAATCTGAGACATGGTGTGTGACAAACACCATCACCAACAAGATTCAGTCATTCGTCAACAGATGTCTTCGCCTGAGGAGAGAGGCGGAGACAGCTCGCATGACATAGTACCAACTGGAAGGACACCAAGAACCAAGAATAATGCTTGCATAACATCTTCAATTTTTCGTGTGCGGACGTTTTGCCGACCGGCGTTTCGCCGCATTATGTCAGAGAGAGAGAGAGCTTACTTACTTCTCAAAGAATGAAAGTAACTGCTAGATTACACAATAATTCTTTATTTCAAACAAATTTTACACACAGACTTCACAGACAGTTCACTTTGATTGTCACAGATTATGCGCAACAGCTTTGAGAAAAAACATTGATACAATGGCGAGAGAAATGTGTGAGCTAAGGGTTCACATGAGGAGGGATAGTGAGAGAGAGTTCACTGATACTTTGATACAATGGCGAGAGAAATGTGTGAGCTAAGGGGCGTCACACACTTGACTTAGGCTAAAGGTCTCGCGTGAAATGCCGAAATGAAGTGCCCCGCGCCGAAACTTCCGGCGGCGAAACGTCCGTGTACCCAATTTTTGCCTATGCATCATCAAGAAACAACTTTTGAAAGGCATTTGGTTTTTAAGCTCATGTCTAAAACATAATGTCAGTACTTACATGAGATGTCACACTTAAATCTTTGAAAGCTTTTGTTCTTGCGCCAAAGATAAATCGGGTTTACATGTGAAAATACAAGCTGCATCGTTAATTAGACACGGTGAAAAATATATGAGTGAATGTAGTTACTTTGTCTAGGTATGGAACTGTGAAATCCCTACCAAGGAGGCGACTATAAGCCATGTACACAAAAAGCGTCACATTCTTCATAACTTCATCAACATACTTAAGATAACTCAGAGAAGCTGTAGTTAGTATTAACAACTTACCAGACGACGGGGCTGAGCTGACGATCATCAAGAAGCACACAACGACACACAGGCTGACCATCTGATGACTAGTCATGGTCAGCAGGTCACGAGTGTAGTTGAGGACAACAGTGAATTAAAGCCAACACCGTCTGACTACAGACTCGCCCTCGCTGACTAACTGCCACGACGCCGTCTGGTGGAGGATGTGAAGTGAACAGCACTGTCCCTGTCCTCGCGCCGCCCCCACTACACCATCAGGAAGTACTTACAGTGTCTAGTCATATCTACAATGATAGAAGACAGCTTTGGAAACTCCAGACTACAGTTTGTGAAACTGCTGGTAACATACAAACACTGAGTCAGCTTGTGGCAGTGAGGCATACAACTTTATAAATGATACATGGACATCTACACCAATAATAGTTGTAATAATGTTTTAAACAGCCATACCGTAAACTAGATGATATCAGCGGTGTGTACATAAAAACTAATAATAAAATAATTTTCATACCTCAGTTCATGACACGGCAAGCAGATCAGTGCGACAATAGATAAGGGAGAGCAGGTCACATGCTTTATGACAGAGACACTCACGACGATCCGTCAAGCATACAGGCACACACACATACATATATATATAATAACCTTTTTAATGTGATTATCATGTTTATCTCTCTATCTGACGGGTTTGTTTGTACTGTTTTAGTAAGATAAAATGCATGTTTGTACAGTTGTTATATATTTCTTGCTGGATAGACCCACGGAATGATTTTGATGGTATAATGAAAACATCTCAATGTAAACATAATAACTTTGCTTACGAGAAACAGTTTGGTGGTTTTACATAGGAAATACAGTAGACATGAACTTGCTGTCAATAAGGGAGCGCCATTGTGAAGTAGGGGCTGAGGTGAATTCAGATGTTGTAATAATGTTTTACACCTGTCACGATTGACAAGTTTATTAAGTTATAATGCGCTTGACACTTTCCTTTACTAGTATAGTTCAGGCACGTCTGAATTTTTTTTTTTTACAAATTGAGATACAAATGCTTTATATAAGAACTGGCAGTTATCGACGGGGACATCACTCATGTCCCTTCCTCAACTAAGTATTGAGTTCTCCCCCTTGATACGAGAATAGATAAATCTTCATCGCTGTCGGTATTTGTTTTCCTTTCTCCGACCACTTATTAGTGTGTCTTGTCAAATTTGCTACTTTTTATAATAACAATCCTAAAGCTTAATTAAAAAAAAAATTATGAATACTTTATTCTCTGTCTTCTGTCTATATATATATACTATCTTTCGCATTAATAAAAATAATAATTATTATTATAGTTATAATAATGAATGCGATTTAAACAGCGCATTATCACATTAACGGAGGAGCACACTACAGTGCACAATAGAAGGAAATATATACAGCATACGAAGGACGGGGACAAAACAAACATGCATAAAAGTAATAAAAGACAAACATAGAAGGCACAAAGAGGAATCAGTCAACTAATCGTACGGATGGAGTGCCGTAAATATGCAGAAGACGAACAAATGAATTAGTCAATAAAGTAAAATCACAACTAATGACACGTAATTCATAGAAAAAGTGAAAGGGTTAGAGAGGAGCAATGCTGTTGGGAAACGTGTTTTTCCTGAACGGAAGACTTAATTGTTCATAAACATCAGACTGTTGGTTCGAGTCTGTGTGCAAATTGTATTTTTTTTTCCTGCTATACGTTAATCATTACTAGAGACAGAGGGCAACATTGGAACATAATTACCGTCTCTGGAAAGAGTTTACTTGGTTGTACAGAGCTGATGGAGCTGCCATACAGCCCCTCGATGGTTTGTTTGCTGCCTTCCTCTACGTTTCATGGGTATCACCAGTGACTGGGTCTACTCTTGTGGTCATCGCTTGGTTGTATTAATTATTGAACACAGTGTGGTAAGAGCTTTAAATATGTCTTCTCTATCACCTGTTAACAACGTTGTCAACCCCCAGGGAGTTCCCTCCCTTCAGACTCCTAGTTGCCCGTTGAACCTTCTTCTCGCAACCTTTTTGGTTGTGTTTAAAGATGATCGTGTCTGTTGTCAGAAGAAAACTGTAAAGGTCGATCGGTTTAGTGGAACTTTGTCATCCGGGTGCAAGCGACTATCAATGGCGGACGTTTTCTGTTATCCCTCGTTGGTCAGGGGATTACAGTTGTCGCCCCAGGCCACTGTTTCCTTCATCTCGAGTAATCTGTCCTTGATTAAGGTCTGTAGGATTCCCTTTAGCTCTTTCTGTATATCGCGGACGGCTTTCCTGTATTCGCCGCTACCTTAAAGCTCAAAGCCCGTCGGGGTCACAAAGGTAAAGACTTCCTTTTGACCCATTCTGTTTCTTTGCCATGTTCTACAGACACCGAAGACAAATAGTAGGGAGAGCAACAGTCTTGTAGGTTTAAGAAACCAGAAAATTAACATCATTTAACAGCAAGCAAAGGCAGTGATTTCCCTTGACACACCCATGTGTGTAGACCAATCAGCAGTCAAGATGATTAAGTTTTTTATAATAAACTTTACATTTTTTAATTGAATTTAAAGAAGCTTATATCTAACAAAAGTGAGCTTACTCGAAGGATTCTTAATGACATTGAAAGCAGATGTATTTTTTAGAAACCGGGTAAAGTCATAGTGATGAAACTCTATTTGTGAACACATGTGGTTGTTTCTGTTGCTATATATATATATGTCCTTTTACAGATAAGATTCTTCATAAAAATTGTGTGTACATCTTGAAGAATAATAATGGTAAAGTGAAGAGATCAATGTTGTCAAGTTTTGTTTGACGTTGAAGTGGTGACAGGGATTTCTCGATTTTTTTTAATTTAAGAGACTAGAGTAATGCTAACATTCTGCAGAATGTAATCTGATTGTTGTTTCTTGAGGATCTTCAGGTCGATGAACTCTTGCGTCAGAGAATTTTTATTATTTCCTCTGTGTGATTTTTTTCGAGAGAGAGACGGCAGCTAAAATATGTCTTAATTAAACTTTAATGGGGGTAAATCTTTTCTTAGCAACAAAGGAGGGAATTAAGAATTTTTCAATGAGGTATCGGCAATCTCTTTCTTTGTCGCTTGGGTTGGTGCGTTCTTTTTTATGGTCTAGCATTATATGAAAATTTTTAGAATAAATGACAATATTTTGTTTTCAAAAGTTTTACCCTAATTTCCGACTGATTCCATATCATTTAATATTAACTTCTTGCAAAAGGAATAGTCTTTTGCTTATTTTTTACACCCAGCGAATATTTTGAGAGAAAATTAAGTGTGTTGAGTAGTGTCACTCATGTACTCTTGACAACGACACGACTTTATAAAATATTTTTTCTTGCTCTGTATTTTTCCATCTCATGTCTTCCTTTCTATTCCACCAAAGAAAATGCATCAGGCACAGAGACTAAATAATACCTACAACAGCACACGCAGACACACTCACGCACATCCGTACACTGAAACATACAGAAAAGATAAACGAAACACCGATAACACATTACAATGTTGCATATTAATGTTTACTAATAAAATCATCTCTAAAAAGTCTAATTTAATTTGTTTGATTAGTTGTAGGGAAATGAAGGCAGCACGCAAGTGGATGTTTAGCCTGTCACACTGTTGAGTCCAAAGCACCTCTTCCTTCTCCTGCTGACCAAAAGAAAACTGGCGAGAAAAGGGTCTGGCAAGAACATTGGATTTTGCAAATACTTTAGAGTTGACGACACATGAGTCAAATAAATAAAAAAAAATTATATTAGCAGTGTGACAAGGAAAGTAGGAAAAGAGAAGATTGAAAGAATAGTGGATGCATATAAGAATGCTGTTGTAGTTAAGGACCGTTCTCCCTGATTAATATATTTTCGGTTCTTTTCACTCAGGATGAATATGTATTATATTGTCATAGACTGGACAGTAGGACAATGTGTCAAGTGTTTATGTCGTGAACGTCTGTGTGCACGGAGTCTCACAATGTAGGAACACATTACGGATCGCAAGATAAATAAAATAACCGGTTGGGATACAGGTGCGGTAAACATCGACAAGCGCCACGTGGCTCGAGTAAGCGTTCTTAAAAGTCAACCACAACACGGTAATCATGTAAATTGTGTTTGTTTCTAGGGAAGACAAGTTTTTGTGGATTTTTTTTTTTATTTGCTAAATGTCGAAGCATTCAAATTAAGCATTATTAAGCTCAAATTATCCGCGAACCGATCTACTTTTAGTAAGCGCGACTCCTGATAGTCATGTTCAAGTCAGAGAGACTGGCTTGCCAGGATTGTCTCGCCAATACTGCACATAAGGCGGATTTATACTCTCACAACATCTGTCAGTGAGAAAGTGCGCTGACTGAACCCTAGGCATTGTTTGAAATGTTGCAGGTGAAGGTCACTAATACTTTAGTAATCTTCTCCGGAAGGTCCGGTAAGACAAGTCACAAATACCGGGACAATTGGCTGTCGTGAGTTCAAATCTCGTCTCCTGCACGCTGCGAAATGTGATTAGTAAACTTTACTTTAATTAAGCCTTAAGGCATTTGCATGATACTCAGACTAAAAATAAAATCATTGGTAACAACCTGGACAGGCCTGAAGGTCGCACGGTTCATCTAGAGAGTTTTTTCCCTCACAGTCTTGTCCGCAGTCATTCATTCCGTCACACGTCCTTGACCTTGAACGTGTTCCTTGACCACAAGACACAGAACACAATGACCAGCTGCCCCAGTCGTTCCACTGTCCATGTCTAGGAACTGTAACAACAGACCTGGGCTGATAAGTGATGTGAACAGATGTCAGAAGAATGTTTTTTAATGTGTGTTTCATCGAGTTAGACACAGCTTACCTACCCACGTGATATGTGTATTTTCTTTTTGATTTCAATAATAGTTATGTGGTAATAGTTAAGCCTCAGTCAAAGATTTCCAGTGATGACAATCACTGGTTTCGTAAGCCTACAGCAAGTCACGAGATGATAAAGCTGTCATTCTTGCAGACATTTCACATTAGATAGCATTCTCGACTATGTGATACACACTCACTATCTGAGATAATACAGAAATATTCTTTTCAAGGAAGACTAACTTATTCTGACATTACCAACGTTTGTAAGCGATAGACGGTCTCAGTGCATCAGGTAAAAGTCTTTGTCAACGATTGACAAACTCACTGCTATTAGCGAGCTAATGATAAACCTGACCAGTGATAAGACAGGGGATATAACAGTAACCATAGCGACAAGGCGTGTAAACATTACCACAACACTCTGGTCTCTGACAATCTTGTGCTTGACTGGCGTCACCTGCACACCTGGCGCCTGGCGGAGTACAGGTACGCGTCCTTGACTCTGTTCCTCTGCCACAGGTGACGCTGCATGTCCAGCTGCCCCAAGATCCCCAATCTACAATATTCCTAGACTATAGTATTCTGTTTCATACTTTGACCAAAATTTGAGGAAATTTCTTACGTATCTTCTACTAACAATCAAACATGGACATAAACATTTAGATGATGTAATATAATCTATTGCAACAGTTTTATTTATTTAACAATAAATGTTATGCGATGTGCTAGTGTAATGACATAGCAAACCACTTGTTATCTTGCACTAGGTCATATCTTGAAGCTCCCCTCCCCTAAATTGTTAAGACAGAAATGTTGAGATATCAAAGATTGCCGAGGGCAAAGTTGAATACAGTTTTGACACTGGATTCTGTTAAAAAAATGTATTATTGGCAGAAATACCAGAAATACTAATCTCACTAACTAAAGAAATGTTTGGGAGGCAAAGAAAGAATCACTATCGATCGATTACTAGACATCCATGAACACAGAGCATCCATATATTAGAAACAAACATACAGATATAACCATAAGTAGAGATAAAATTAAGTTATTCAAGTTATATTAAAGCTACTCTGTAAAATGAATATGGAATAATGAAACAACAAAAACAACTGCCACCAGACAATTAAAGACCTTTCCAAGAACAGAAAGTCAGGGAGCTTGAGGTATCGAAGATATGGTAGGACATCGTATCACAGAGATCGCTGCTGTACTAAACCATGGATTGACTACTGCAAAGACTAGGACAACTCCAAGATAAAAATAAAAACATCGTCCTCCAATATTTTCATTCCTTTTTTTGACAAATCTGATCACAGTTATTTAAGAAGCTCTTAGACTAAAGATATGGTTGCGTGCACTTTACCTGGACAAGCAGAAAGATTGCAGTATTCCGTTGAAGAATTATTTCCCTCACAAGGTCGTCCACAGGCATTTTGTCCAGAGCACGTCCTTGACCTCGTACGTGTTCCTTGACCACAAGACAGAGAACAGGAAGACCAGCTGCCCCAGTCGTTCCATTCTCCATGGTTAGGAACTGTAACAACAGAACTGAGGAGCTAAGTGATGTTGACTTCTGACGACGGCTTTGTTCAGTACCAGGTTCCTGTTAAATGTGTCGAAAAAAACCACTCAAGGTCTACAATCCATATATATTATACAGGAAGCTGTCAAAGGTAAAAGATGATTTATGTTTAGAGAGAAAAAGGGTAATATAGTTATCTTTGTTTTAAATAATTTAAGTCAACTAACTTAAAAATGTAATCCTTTACATAGTTGTTCGAAATGTACATAAAAAGAAAGATTAGATAGAAAATTAGAACAAGAGCTAAAATATACCTTTTGATAAAATTAAAAACATGCGAGATTATTTTACAATTTATAATTTAGAATACAAATCATTTTCATATGCTATATTTATCTAAAAAAATGCGAACCAGTCCAAAGTTTTTACATTTGTTATTTCAGGAAATGGATTGTGAATGATTTTTAATATGTGTTACTTCAAGTTAGACACAGCTGATCTACTCACCTGAGATATGTATTTTCATTATGATTTCAATAATAAATATGGAGAATGTGCTAACTGTCAGTCAAAGATTTCCACAGATGACAATCACTGGTTTCCTAAGCATTTTGCAAGTCATCAAGTGATGAAGCTGTCATTCTGGCAGACATTTAACCTTCGATAGCATTCTCGTGTTATGTGATACACACTCTCTCTCTGAGATGTTGCAGAAATACTTTTTTGAAGGTAGACTAAATTGCTTCGACACTATTAACTTTTGTAAGCGATAGATGGTCTCAGTTCATCAGGTAAAAGTCTTTGTTAACGATTGACAAACTCACTGCCATTAGAGAGCGAATGAAAAACCTGACCAGTGACAAGACAGGGGATATAACAGTCACCATAGCGACAAGACGTGTAAACATTACCACAACACTCTGGTCTCTGACACTCTTGTCCTTGACTGACGTCACCTTCACACCTGGCGCCTGGCGGAGTACAGGTACGCGTCCTTGACTCTGTTCCTCTTCCACAGGTGACGCTGCATGTCCAGCTGTCCCACGATCCCCAATCTGCAAAATTCCATGATCGTAGTATTTTTTTCCTACTTTGATCAAAAATTGAACAAAATTTATTCTTTTCTTTACAAACAATTAAACATGTATAATACATGAACTTCTAGATGATACAATATAATTTCATACAACAATTTTATTTACGAAGCAGGAAACTGTATGCGATGTGCTAGTGTAATGACATAGCAAAACACTTGTAGTCTTGTACTAGCTGTTATCTTGATGCTCCTCTCCTCTAAATTGTTGAGGCTGAGAAATGTTATGATTGCAAACATTAAGTGCAAAGTTGAATGCAATTTTCACACTGGACTCTGTTAAAAAGGTATCTTTTTCAGATATACCAAAACATACTACTCTCACTAGCTAAAGACATGCCTTAGAGGCGAAGAACGAAGCAGTATTGATGGATTCCAAGACATCCATGAACACAGTGTCCACTATAAGCAATACAAATACAGATATAACCATAAGTAAGGATAGAAATTAAGTTACACATTTAATGTTAAAGCTACTTTATACAAATGAATATGGTATAATGAAATAACAGAAATGCCTCCAGAAACTTAAAAACCTCTCCAAGGTCAGCAAGTCACAAAGCTTAAGGTATCGAAGATATGGTAAGACATCATAACACAGAGGGCGCTGCTGTACTACATCGTGGATTGACTAAGGAAAAGGCTAGAATAGCTTGAAGATAAATATAAAACTATCTTACTCCAACATTGTCATCCTTTCTTTGAAAATCTGTTCACAGTTTAAAAAGCTTTAAATAATCGTTAGTTAAAGGTGTCTCCACTAATACCTCTACTCTGACGGTTACACTCAGATGCCGCTCTACACATCAGAATCAATATTCATTTCTTAGGCAACAATTGAGAAGTTATCAGAGTAAAAATCATGAGGCGCGCGTTTACCTGGACACTCAGAAAGGTTGCAGTATTCCTCTGAAGAACTGTTTCCCTCACAAGGTCGTCCACAGGCGTTTTGTCCATAACACGTCCTTGACCTTGTACGTGTTCCTTGACCACAAGACACAGAACATGAGGACCAGCTGCCCCAGTCACTCCACCGTTCATCTTGAGGAACTGTAACAACAGAACTGAGCTATGTGATGTGGTCTGACATTTTTCAAATTTCTAGTTTAAAGAACTAGGGAAAGAGTATTTCGAAATGAAACCTAAAAGCTCATTTGAAACTACAATCTTTACAACGTTGAGTATGTGATCTCATTTCGTTTTTGAGTTTCGTTCTTGAGATACACACTTAGAACCATCGCATTGCACAGATGAATGCTGTAATCGTCCTAGTCATACACAGATGCAACTCATTAACAAACGGGCTCTGATGACCCACTTGCTGTGACCCACTAAATGCATCCACGTTCACTGCTGACGTCTACAGCAATGTGAGACAAGTGGTTAGAACCTTCGCCATGAACCCTCTCTACACAGGACGATGTTTAATGTGACATGAGCCAGTCCTCAAGCTACAGGTGATTACAGGTGTTTGTAATGAACAACATCAGTGACGTTACCGCAGCACGCTGTGATGTTACACGTGTCGGTCTGTGTAGCCTCCCCTGGACATGCGCCTTGTGTGACGTTGCACGTTCGCAGCCGTGACCTTGACCCGTCTCCGCAGGTGGCGCTGCAAGCTGACCAGGTCCCCCATTGTCCCCATACAGAAGAGCCTATAACATTACAGTAATATTAATAGATATAATTATTTGCAGTTTCAATGTTATTCTTACAAAATAATTTTTTTGTTATGCTGTTCCTTTCAAATTCGAAAAGAAAGTTTTCTCCAGCATGTATGTATAGTTAACGTCTTGATGAGAGACTGTAAATCGTGGAAGATCGAAGAAATATTACTATTGATTAGCACGTTTACTTGAACGACCAAGACAATGGTACAAAGAGACTCGAGACTAAAGGGATAGATACAGAGAGAGACGTTTTGACTATTTCCATTCATAGGTTCTTACCTGTTTGTCTCTTTACTTTTTTACAATGGCGATGACTGGTAATGTACTACCCTTAATGTGCCAGACTAAAACTTTACTACTCAGGAATCCTAATGTTAAGTACAATAGTGGGCTTGTATTCAGTTAGTGAGGTGGCTTTCGATTTAATATTGTAAAGTATAAACAACACTAAAATCAACACAATTTTTATTGTTGATTATTTTGCAGGCAGCAGTGGTATGCTCTCAATGTTCTCTCTGTCGCAGGTAAATGAGAATAACTTTCAATGAAATAAAGGACATTGTGTATTCACTCTAATAAACAGCTGTCAAGAGTAAGCACAATGTGGACCTTTTTTCTGACATTTAGTGAGTTAGACATGACGTGTATATGTGTACTGCTTACTGTGACAAGAAATATCTGTTATCTGTTGATATCTGGACATTGACACAAAAGCACCACCAATGTTGTGATTTCTACAAAGTTGACCAAATACATTCTTCATTTTGTTTGTCAGGAATATTATACATTATTGACAGTCTGCACACATTCTGTTTCTTACATTTGGTTTGAGTACGACAACTCAACCCCTACCTAACCTTTGTTCCTTAAACAGCTTGTGTCTAGGACTGTGGTAAGATGAGGCTGGAACCAATGGCCAGCGCCCACAACACCCACGTGACGCTACAGCGCGTGAAGGCTTTGGCGCCAACACTGCGGACAGGGTTGGGAGGGGCAATGAACATCGAACCCCCCATTGTTACAACAAGACTCAGACTCAGACGACGCGTGACGTAACATGGGCATGACGTCAGGTGTTGCTACAGTCATCGGAAAAAAGCCTTGACCTTTCCCACCCCGTGATCAGGATAAAATAGCCTGGACTATGACGTCAGACATCGTCTGCTGTCAGCCTATTGCCAGGTGTCCCCGGCACTGAGAGACACACAGGCACAGAAACATGGCTGACACGTGACACGTGACATCAGGCATGCCTATACCTTCAATATTCCAGGCCTGAGTCAATTTTCTACCTCGTTCCCACCAAAAACCTACTGGTAAATCGAGTTCACCATAAACTTTGTGTCACCGTTAACACTTTCCCATTTAATGGTTTCATCCATTCTCCCAGACATTCAACATACACTTGCAGTCCGTAGGCTGCAAAGAAGTTAAATTAAAACAACCTGAAAAACACCGAAAGACAGACTTGTTTATAATAAACATAAGTGATGTCAGTGATGAACAGGGGAAACTCCTTCATTAAACATCGTAGTCATTGAATATCATAACAAAGGGAAGAGCAGTCGAAATATATTGGGCGGCTTTGTTCTTACAGAGGGAAAGTAATGTTTGTTACAGGAGAAAGTCAGATTTAAGTGACATTACCACCAGCAACACTCGAATAGTAATATCACTTTATGCCCTTGCTGTTTAAAGTCTTAAAAGAAATAACAACTTGAAAATGAGACAAGCTAGCTATTGTAAACTACCAGCATGTTTCAGAATCAGTTATATAAAAACACACCAATTACTTCTTGGTATAGTTTTTTATACTGTTGCAAAGGGTGACTACAAGAGTATAGACGACGAGAGTAGAGATAACAAGAGTAGAGTGGAGTAGAGTAGAGTCACCGAAAACCGACAATAATAATATGTTATTTGTCTTAAACAGCATAATATACATTTTTTCTAGTCTCACCCATCAGAAAGTAGTAATTAAAAGCTAATAAAGCTACTGTTCGCAACACCATTATTTATTTTTTTTGAATTAATTAAATGCCGTAGTAGATGTAAATATGTAATTATCACTGGTCTGCTTACTAAAGATGCACTCGACGCCGACATCCTGCCAGTGTTCACAGTTCCGTCTGTAAAGTGCCGAGTATTGACACTGCTCCAGGCTGGTTTCGTTCCCCACACACCGCAGGTGACTGAACAGAATAGGACCAGAGCCTGCTCCGTACTTGGCTGACCACACGACTACTGATGTTGTGCTGTCCGACATCAGAAACGAAGAGAGACTAAGGCTTTTATAAACACATGCATGTAGTAAAACCTACCCGACATTAACGTCAACTTTACTCGTTAAGAGAATAGAAAACCTCTGACATGCAGATTTGTGTGACACTTTTTATCTAACCATCTAAGTTCTGTTTACGACAAATACCCAGAATATTACAAAACCATCCCGTGCAACACATTTTTTCTTTGCTTTGTAAAATCGACGAGATTAAACTACACAAGAAACAATCTAGGTGGTGCAGTGAATAAAGAAGTTCTTCTTTTGTTTTCATTATTGTTGAAGCACTCTCAATTCTTCGGTAAACTACAAAAAACTTTAACCCTACAACGATGTATCCAATTGTTATAAGAATGCAAAGGAACCCCAACTAAAAATCATTTAAAGTGTCCCAGAGCTTGATCTTGTAAGATAGGATAGCACAGAAAATCAGTAACATCACGCGCTTAATAAGAATTTCAATTAACACAGATGGTAGGAAGTATTTTCTCTCATAAACTCAAAATGGCACACCTTTTTGAGGCAAGCAAAGCTGATTCTGATTTCTACTTGCATTCCAAAGTGTCTCTATTGTCATGAAATTTACAAAACCAAAATAAATACAACTCCAACCACTCATGGTCAGTAGACGGTGTTTGTTTTACTTATAAAAAACGCTCGAACTGTCACTGGTTAAAAAAAACTTTTTCCATCAGAAGGCAATAGTGGACCTTTAATACCTTTGAATTTAAAACAATCTAGATTAGCAGGCTTCGCGGTTTTTTGTGTAATGTTTATGCCATTGGAACAAACGTGTAAAAGAAGCAAAAATCGCTGTTATTTAAATTGTGTTTATGTTGTTAGACAACACATACCGATTTAATCCTAACATTCTGCAGGCTACCAAAGCTTCTTTCTGTCCAAAACCTCTCTGACACACTGTGCTCCAAGTTCCACCGTACAAGATTTCCAGACGTCCCGCCTCCGCTGTGCCACCGACCACACGAGCTCTGAATTCTTGAGCTAAAATTGAAAATACAAATATGTTCCAATAAAAAGTTACATCTTAGAAGTAAATACAAAGGAACACGCCATGAAAAGTGTCATGTTGCATCATTAACAGATGGCTACAAATTTCGTCCTCTTTTCTGCTGTGCTAATAACATTGTCCTCGCCTTCTGTATCTACAATTGTTTTATTATTAGTGATTTATGATTAGGACGTGAAAAACATGGCTACTTTAAACACTGTACACCTACAGTGGGCCGCCACGCCAGTAAATATTGAATATAAAACAAAAGGACGAAGGGGCCGCCATTGGTTTCTCTGCCCTGACCCGCAACGAGCCTACAGCCTGATACACGTTTGTGCTAAAGTCGTTTCTTTGCCTTGATCATCATCGTTATCATCAGCATCAATTTTGTTGTCGTCGAGAATAAAACACTCATTAATAATGTAGGTGTTGTATTCATGAGTCTCATTATTTGTGTGCGACATGCGGTACTAAGTAGTAGGCTAAGAATTTTCCACTGATCATAAGAAACAAATATCAACGCACAGCATAGTGAGAAGAATTGAGGAGGTATAAAATCGAATAAAAAATCTGCTAAAAAAAACCGCCATACGGTTAAAACTAAAAAAAAAAAATAATAATTGGGAAAGCTAGAGACAAATAACTTTGCTTCTAAAGCTAAGTTTGGATTTAAAAGGTCTAAACATAAAGGAAAAGAAACTTTTGTGGGGGAAAGTTTGTGCAAATGAAAATTATTTGCAGGTGACAAGTTCAGACATCAAAGTGAGTGTACGGTTTTAAAAGGAATAGTCACAGACACGTGTTCTCGAATAGCTGGATTCTCTTTGTCGTTTCGGCAAACAAACACCACGTGTCACATCAGTAGAACACGATCGGTACTACCGGGGAATTGTACAACTTGTACATGATAGGGAAACTTATGGCTGTGTCAGATGCTATCTAGTCTAGCCATTGCTACTGTTGCTGATGGAGACACAGGGTGTAGCTGCCTCTCACAGAGCAACACACACACGTCTGTAAGAGTTCTTGTAACACAGAGACAAACGATCGCCTGAGGCTGTCCAACACATGTTATCAACTTGCTCAGGACTTTACAGAACAGAACACAGATAATTATATTCATACAAAAATGTCTTAACACACAGTTCGTTGGGGAAGATGGTAAAAATCATCTAACATAAGTAAACGTATGATAATGCAATAGTGTCTACTCTCTATTATACATGTATATCATTCCCTCAGTTTGTAGCTTACAATAGCTTCCAATATTCTAGTCTTCGAAGTAACCGTTTCTAACCACGTATTCCGACTCACAAACACAACCTCGCTAACCGTTTTCTCACTACTTCTTCAAGACATGTAACATGACTTGTAACCGTACAGGTTGTCTTCTACGCTCTTAAATAATCTCACTCGAGAGATTTACAAATCGTCTCCAAAGCTCGTCTTGTTCCTTCGCCATCTCCAGCCTGACTCCTCTACCAACCTCGCTACCGTGTGCTACAGGTTGTGGCGAGGTTCGTTGTTGATTTCTGTCTAACCTCGGCGAGGCCCACAATGTCTGTCGGTATGTGAATGGTTAAGTAATCGTCAACAAACTGCCTCGTCAGATGGTGCGCCAAGTGTTGAACAGTAGTTGACAGACTCTAAGAATGCTCGCGCGCACTTTTCTTTTTGAGAACCGATTTGCAGGTGCATTAGGTGCGCAGCTCTAAGTATCTTGTAACTTTACATGTCAGCAACAAACATTGTGGCCTCAGAGCAGGAGACTGTTAAATTTGACAAACACGAAAATTTCTCACTCGCAACAATTTTAGGCTTCTAAACGCTTAGTCTTTATCATTTCAACAATCACTGAAGCGTGAACAGAGTTATATATCCGTGACAATTAATAATGTAAAATAATGACTACTTCATCAGGCTTGGCACCAACAGCAGGTACGATGATGGTGTGTCTGTGACTGACAAGACACTGGACGTCGACCGCAGCGCCGCAACTTTACACACAGCGACCAGGGTGCAAACCCCAGCGATGAAATAATTTTTAGTTGCCATAAAGTGTGAGAAATATTGTTGGAGTATATGCGATGATAGAACAGATATTGGTTTAGGATGTGAGAGTGAATTAACCAACTAACTGTGCTTCCTACGTTTAAGCTTATAGGATACCTATGTTACTGGAAGTCACTATTCAAGAACTTAGCGCCCAGCAAGAGATGAATATGTGCCAAGAAAGGTCAATGACAAACAAATATCTTTTGAGAATCCTAGCAATCTATACTTACCACCTCTTTGCATTACGATGCGTCTGATGAAAAATATTGCGAAGACTTTCAAAACATTTACAACATCTATTTCAGAATGTTCGAAATTAGGCAATGCTATAAAAAAGAAAGGAGTTTTTTATAGGTCCAAAAATCAGAGATTTTCTTAAAATACGTTATTTGAAATAAAGGTAATTAAGAGCTGGGAGCATGGCTTTTTTTAAAGCGTTTGACAATATAATTCTTGAATAAATGAGTATGATATATAAAAAGATTTAACAGCAAAGATGTTGATGAAAAAGTAGGAGTTCGAAATTTACTGAAAATTCCCTTTCTTTATTCATATCTAAATTGTTTGTCTCCTAACAAAATTTATGTCAGTTATGAACAAGGGAAATGCTTCTATGAAGACATTAGTCATTAAATTTAAGAACAAAGGAAAGAGCAGTCCGAATACCAAGGTCAGCTTTCGTTGGTTCTTACAAAGAGAGAGCAATGTTTCTTACAGAAAAAAAGTCAAGATCCCAGGGTCATTACCACCAACAGCAGTCGAATAGTAATGTTATGACATGTCCAAACTGTTAACAGTCTAAAAAAAGAAAATAGTTCGTAATGTAAAAGTGAAACCAGCAAGCTATTGTTTAGTATCACCAAAGAAATCATGTTTCAATTATATATAAACATACCAATTACTTTCTAATGTAATGTTTGTAAGTTCTTGCACAGTGCTATAACAACAACAACAACAACAACAACAACAACAACAACAACAACACCAACAACAATAACAATTATAATAATAAGACGTGATTTATCTTCAACACCCAGGAACGTACTTGATTTCTAGTCTTATTTATCAAAGAACAGTAATTCAAAGTTAATAGAGAAATTATTAGCAACACCGTACTGCAATTTTTAACAATATTTTAACAAATATTTAACAAGATAAATTAAATGCTGATGCAGTTGTACTTCTTTATGATTTGCTTACTAAAGTTGCACATGACGCCGACATCCTGCCAGTGTTTACAGTCGTGTCTGTAAAGCCCCGAGTGTCCACACTGCGCCAGGCTGGTTTCGTTCCCCACACACCGCAGGTTACTGAACAGAATAGGACCAGAGCCTGCTCCGTACTTGGCTGACCTCACGGCTACTGCTGTTGTGCTGTCAAATATCAGAAACGAAGAGCAGAAGATCTAAACATTGAAAATAAACATACACTTTACACTGAATAGATACTAAAGTTTGTATAAACATGAATACAAGCTCACGCGCGGACACACACGGAGCACTTGCCACAGACCAACCCTCAGTTTACATCATGTGACAGTTGCTTTAGCTGTTGGTGTAGTTGCTGCTTTTAAATTTTCTCCTCTTGTTAAACATTGCCTGATTGCCTTCATTCTCAGTTCTATCGCGTTCTGCACTCTCTTTCGTCTACCTCTCTACAACCTCTGCATACTTGCCCTCAAGCTGGATGTGGTTTTAGCACCGCACCTGTAGCCCCCTTCATATCATCAGCTTGCCTGGATCTGTTTCCACTGATTATTCAATACACATTTTTGTTATCTTATTTGTTGCGGACACTTTAAAAGCTTTTTGTGCTTAAGCCTTTTACTTTTTTTTAAAGTTTACGTCGATGTGTTTCTCATTTGCAAGTTTTGACTACCTGAATTTTTGTAAATCTTCATCTTTAACGTTAGCAACACAAATTGTGCGATATGTAGACATGTAAGCAATAAATTAAAATAATATTTATTACATTAGAATATACAATGTTAAAAATGAGTTTATACTACTCTGTCAGACAGCAAGTGCAGGACTTAAATACACGCAGTTAAACATAACCGGACATTAACCTCAACTTTGCTGTGTAAGTAAATACAAATCTCTAACTTGCAAGTTTATGTGAATGCATTTTACTAACCATCTAACTGCTGTTCACGACAAATATTAGAAATATTACAAAGCCATCCTGTGTAACACATTCTTTTCTTTCCTGTGTCAAATTGCCGAGATTAATCTACACAAGAAACGAATCAGATAATACAGCGAATTAAAAGTTCATCTCTTTTTCAATGATTGTTAAACCACACTCGATTTTTAAATAAGCCAAACAACATTTTTCTGCATAAAAGTGTGTCCATTTGTAATAAGAATGCAGAGGAATCCCAACTGAAAGCCATTTAAAGTGTTCCAAAGCGTGATCTTGTAAAGTTGTATCGCCCAGAAAATCAGTAACATCAAGCGTTTCATGAGAATTTCAATAAACACACGTGGCAGAAAGTATGTATGTCTTGGAAATGTGGGATAGGATACAATATTTTAATAACACATTTTGAGGTACAAAAAGGGATTCTCACATTGCAGGGTACTGTCGCGTAATGTGCAAAACCAAAAATATCCATATAGTTTCATCCACTCGTGGTGAAAGCGACTGTGTAAGTGTTTATTTTACTTATCAACGAGGCACGAAGTGTCATTTGTTGAAAAAAAACTGTTCCTATCAGAAGCAATAGGGAACCTTAAATACTTTTAAACTTAACATGATCTACATTATTAGGCTAAGCCTTTTTTGTTTTATGTTTAATGATGAGCCAATGAATCAAACGTGTAAAAGAAGCAAAAAGCACTGTGTTTTAAATTGTGTTTATTGCGTCAGACTACACATACCTGCTGATTCCTAACATTCTGCAGGCTACCAAAGCTTCTTCCTGTCCAAAACCTCTAAAACACACTGTGTTCCAAGTTCCATTGTAAAAGATTTCCAGACGTCCCGCCTCCGCTGTGCCATTAACCACACGAGCTGTGAACTCTTGAGCTAACATTGAAAATACAAATATGTTACATTTATAAATTAATTATATCTTTGTTGTAAGACAAATAGGAAAACACTGTGAAAATGTGTTATGTTGCATGATGATCAGATGTGACAGATTTCTTTCTCTTTTCCTAAGCTGGTCTAGTGAACATTGTCTTGCCTAATGTATGCACAATTTTATTATTATTCAAGGCGTGAAAAAACATGATACTACTTGATAGACGTTTGCTCCAAAGTCTTTTAACGACTATGACCATCATCGTCAACATTGTTGTTGTCACTGATAAATGAAACACTTATTATTGAGTTAGATTTTGTATTCATTAGTTTAAAATCGCTCGTTACTTATCTAAAGCTAGTCGCACTGAGAGGTAGGCTATGGAACTATAGGCAAATATCAACTCATTGCTTAGTGAAAAAAATCGAGGAGGAACGAAAGTGGAGTAAACAGAAATAAACAAATACCACATTATGGAAAAATAGTAGAAAAAGAAGAAATAAGAAATCTCAATGTTAGAGGGAAGAAAAACATAACCTAAAATTAATTATCTGCAGTGAAGTAACGATGAACAAAAAACCTCAATAGATAGAAACGATCGGTACCCAGCAAAACCAAACAGCTATTTAATTCTTATTTGTGGGAGCGAAAGTTGATGTAAGTACAAAATGCTTACAGGTCGTGCAGGTAAAGACTTTTGACAACAAATGGACACTTAGGCAATAAAAGCAATCGTAACATGTTATACTAATTTCAAACTCTGTACATCATCATGTATTTGGCTAATAAGGCTACACACAGATCCTTTGTCTAAGAAGACAGATCGCAGACCGCAGTGTTGAATTTTTTGTGTCGGTCAGTCAGTCAGTCAGTCGTCGATTGGCCAGCAACTGTCAGAAGGGGGAGCACATGGATAGAGTCGGCAGCTGACAGGGTCACACCTTATTGTCTATATTGCAGTATAATGAGCAGGTGGTTTACAGGACAACAAGCTTTGTCTTCACGTTTGTAAGCCATCTATATCTGTGGCCACCGAGGCGACAAGGGTTTTAAAATGGTTTAAAAGATATTCTACAGGGGTCATGCCGGGTCACATGACTATAATTAGGACCAGCTGAAACAGGCAGACTGTTGAAAGTGTAGGTTGCTGGTGTCCTACAAGAGTGACAATCTTCCTTCTCATAAAGTAGTTGGTTCTATGTTCGCGGTATGAGATCGGGAGCAGCCTCTAGTAGACTTGCTGTCCAATACTTGGATTCTCAAAGCATAATTCAAGTTTTACAGCCGTAGAGAAGGATCGGAACAATCAGAAATTACTACAGCTTGTACTTGATATTCAATCTTATCGGCTATGCCAAATCCAACTTAGCAAAGCCAATATTACTATTCTCCGTAACTCCATTTCATATACATTTGAACTGTTTGTCAGTTTGTTGGTGCGATTTTGCAATTGTTTGTTAGTACCTGCTAACAGATCATGTCGTCTGCAGAGCGTAGGCTGCATATTGTCTTTCAACCAATGCAAATGGAAGTATGACGGACCTTTAATCACCGGTGATGAGGGGCGTTCTTTACGTACACCTACTGTGGTGCAAAGGTAAACTCACCTTAATCTACTAACGACTCCTCTATGGTGATGCTGATACTGTTTGTGTTATTGTTAGCATGACTTTGCTTGGGTCGCTGATAAGGCTTATGGTTCTGTAATTCTGGAACTGTTTGCTGTTACCTGCGTAAATCTGGGGGACAAACCCTAGTTTTTGCAGACACGAACGGTGAGAACCTATTTAGTTTTTTCCCGTCTTTCTTGAGCAGTTCAGCTGACTCGTTATCAACGTTTGGTGACTTTCCGTCCATCAGACTTCGTAAAGATCTTTTGACCCCTTGCTGAACGACTTGGAATTCTTCAGGTTAATTGTTTCTAGTCTACTTGTTTTGAAGGATGTAGGTGGTCTTCAGCTACAAATTGTTCAAGAATAGATGCAATCACTAATTATACCTGTCCTTCAAAACGGAAATAGAAAATATTCTCAGAATTACAGAACCATAAGATTTTTCAGCCACTTTTTCAAAGTCAAGCTATATGGCTATAACAGGCTATATGGCTTTACACTACGTAAGAGTACAGTTAACCAGATCTTCAGATGTCACATTCTCATAGAAAAGCGTCTCAAGGCGGACCTCTACCACGACTTCATTGACTTTAAATATGCATTTGAGAGACTCTAGCACTTGGGGCTATGCCATGTGATTTAAGAATTCAACATCAAAGACGGCCTCGTTCTAGTCGACGAAGCTCTGTATAATATCTCATCGAGTCCATTGCTGCTGAACAACCAAATAGAAACTTACTTTTGAACCACAGCAACCGCACTCAGAGGATGCCCCCTATCACCGATGCTGCTTAATATCTGATTTGGAGAACATCGTGCTCGAACCTCTCAAAGACCATTATAATTTCGTCTCAATTAATGGGAGACCGATCTGCATGCAGTCCACTTTTTGCAGACGACATTGATCTGTTAGCAGGCACTAATAAAGAATTACAAGACCTAAGCAACAGACTAACAGACAGTTCAAACACATATGGAATGGAGACAAGAAGTAAAAAGAGAACGTTCTGGTTAATGGCAGCGGCAAAACAGAGATTTATATGAGCAGGGTACAGCTCTAAGAGGTAAGCAGCTTCAAGTACTAGGGAGCAACCCTCTTCAAGGACAGCAGATCCACGCCAGATATCTAATCAGGATCGTAAACAGCAACAACCGTAATAGTTAAGGTAGACATGGTCTAGCATAGCCATGAGATAAGGTTTACTACAAAGTACAAGCTGTACAAATCATTGGTAGGGATAATTTTCCTCTACAGATGTGACACATGGACACTGCACGTTCAGACGAAACTCTAACCATTGGTGAACAGGAAAAGGAGGAGGATGCTCCGGATCTCATGCAAAAAAAAACCAACAACATCATTGAAACAATAACTTTGTACCAAACAAGATTGACACACTCGTAGGACACCAGGAAAGTAAACTTCAACAGACAACCGACGTAATAAATATATAAAATAAGCAACAGCACTAATGTTTATAAAAACAAGTACAGAAAACACAGATGAACCAAATAAAAAGAACAAGAGCTGAGTGTAACATGATATCGCAAAATTAGGGGTGTGAAAAAGGACTAGCATTATGGGAAATGTTGTTAGGAAAAATGTTTACGGAATATTGGGTAGGTGGTGGATAAGAAAGGAAAGACAGTTCTATTGTTTTGCTGCACAATAACTCAAACTCCTGTGGCCATAGGTTATTTTTTTTTTGTGCGGGAAGAGTATCGAGACGATCATGAGACGACGAGCGGAGCTGTTAGCTTGGATGTAAGGGAAGAGAAGGTCAGAGAAATAATGAGGACAGGTGCCAGCAAAGACATTAAATGGCCAGACAGCAGTGATGCAAAGAATGGCCGCTCCCGCAAGAAGAAGCTTGAGCAACGCCTGTGGCAGATAAACCCAATGATAATTGTCATCGACCTTTCGTACCTTCTAACGAGCAATCTTTGTAAACTAATTGACATAAAGAAGTATGATGACTACTTACCCATGCTTGGCACCGACAGCAGGTACATCAGGTAAGTAGTGACTACCCTGTACCTCATGATGCTCGTTGACTCTGGTGATGAAGACTTACAATGATGGTGTGTCTGTGACTGACAAGACACTGGACGTCGACCGCAGCGCCGCAACTTTACACACAGCGACCAGGATGTGAAGGTCCGGAAGTAGCAAATGGCTGACATGTCGCGTGCCTGACTGTCCATGGTCGGCTCTGTTTTATCTTTTTTTTATGTCTGTCTGTCTCTCTCTCCCTGCCTGAGGACGAGCGTTTGTCCCTGATGTGCGGTGCACTGAGCCCTCGACAAGTACAGCTTTATTGAAATACAAAGCAAAGAAACAATTTGGTGCGGCATAATCTTGCTTGTATGACTATCTCTAGTGTAAACAACATTTGTAGTTTGCTTTCAGAGGAAGACTTGATCGTTATTCATTCTTATAGAAGACCTACAATCTAGCCCTTACGCTTAAAATTGACTTTTCTACTGGACAAAGCTTAACAATTAAACATAATCATTATAGATCTCCATCCAAGAAAATTTTTCCTACTAAATTTTGTCAGAATAAGACAAACATACTCTAATGAAAGAGTTTATTGACAATAAAAAAATCTTAAAAAATATTTTGTTTGTGTCGTAGGTATTATTTACTTCATACATATTACTGCATTGTTTGCTCAGATGTATGCTATATGGAGTATGTGCTGGTCATCTGATATTTTCGGAGCCGGTTTGACAAACCACTATAATGTATTTTGTAATCAGCTTCACAAATGGCTATCTGACAATCAGACGCAATAAAGTGGAAGAATTTTTCATTCTCCGACTACTTTTCTGTGTTCTTATTTACATTTTTAAAATGAATATATAAAGGACTGATATCTTTATTTGCCATGTTGCTTAGAGTTGAAAGGTCTTGGGTTTAGGCATTAGCGCAGGTTTGTGAGGCTTCCAGATGGTCTATCGGAACTCGATTTATGGGTCTGTCTACAATCGTTTAGGTTTGGTTGTCTGTGGATGTGACGACTGTCACGTCAGTAATATGTTAGTGAGTCGTCCATTTTCTTTTCTTTCACTTCAATTCATTAAGTTGTACACGTAGTCGCGGATTAAGCCGGTGAAGATAAATTACAAATCTTCCAGGAACTTTACGACTTTACAGTGCAAAAATCAAATAATAAGGAAATTGTTCAATAGTTTTTGATCGTTCTCGCCAAAACCTATAAGCCCGTGTCTCCACAAGTTGTCTCACCACATTTACAGTCCAGACATTGCGAGAAGACAAGCAGCAAGACTAATGGCAGTCATCGCAATTTGTGAATTGTCTTATTTGCTCAGACTTCTCCCTCGAATATGTAACATTGCTTCGAGTTCTGTTGCGCTAAAATAATTACCCCTATACAGAAGAAATAAACAAAGTATTGCCACCAACCAAGATTTAGTTTTAACTTCAATTTCTGCTTGTAACTTTATCGTTGGCTACTCCTACTTATTCATGTTAAAGAAGGGTTTATCTTTTGTTTTGTTTTTTAAATAAAGTTCATGGATTTTTTTCGCCCAATAAAGGAATAGATTGTCTGATTGCAACATAAAATAAGTCAAGCATTCTGCATTTGTAGTATAAAGATATTTTTATGTCTCTCTCTGTATATAAATATATACTAACAGGTTATGATTTGTTTTAGTCTTTCTGTTTGAATAAACATATTCTAAAGACCATGACAGTTTTAAACGATGATCGAAATCATGAAGTTTCAGTCTTTGTTATCGTGTTTGCCATGTGGCCAGACAAGTGGAAGCGGATGTCGATGGACCAGAGATAAAGTGAAGGGTGTGTACCGGGGTCTGTCCATACATGGTGGAAATATTGCGATCTTGCAAGTGTATGTTGTTCCTTTGTTGGTCCAAAGTTTCTTCTACCTCACCCCAAATCACTAAAACAGTCACCCATTACAACCATCTATCTTAAGATTAGTTTCTCGTATACTTTCTTTTATTACTTTCATTAAAAACATTTATACAGTGCTGTAGTAAGATAATCCGCTATGCGTAGAACCTAGGTGAGATTGCTAATTCAACCTCTAGTCATAGAGAATGACTGTTTTATTAGCTTTTTTTAATACTCCAACAGAATAATAGATTCGGTAATTGATATTAACGTACTGTCGTTCTCTACGTTTTTTTTATTCTAATACTTAATTAAGATTTAAAAAAAAACTACAGTTTGTGTAAACTGACTGTTCTTGAAATGGCTCTTGAAGACCGTGGAAATGGAGATGTCTGTGATCTTGATGAAAGCCTCACACTAAGGCCAACATCCATCAACACTTGTAAAAGAGAGTGAGACAGGCCGGATGTGTCTGTGTTGATGTTGATATCTTCGCTTCCTAAAACAAGGGAGCTTGGGTGTAGCATAGAAAGTCTGATTTCTTCAATTTCAAAGTGAAGTGGAACTTTAACTACAAAGTCAAGTGGAATCGTGCTGGTGCTTTTGCTTGAAATATTTATTTTGTTTTTACTTTTTGCTATACCCCATGTACACGTATACAAACAATACACGGAAAGGTAATAGAATTACGATGTAGTTTTCATATTCCGACAATCCTGATTAAAAACATGTTTACATGGTTACACAGGTCAGAACTATAGCTTTCTAACAGTGATAGTTATATTTCTATAAATTAGTGCATTCTGTGTTACGTGTTGTCTTTGTTATCCTGTAGTGCAGCGGTTCTCAACCTTTTACTTGTGACGCCCCCCCTGACGAACACCGGTACGTCCGCGACCCCCCTTAGCCAGCTAGGTCGGTGGAAGAGGGGGGGGGGGTGCCTTAGCTAACCTCGAACGCCGCGTCGAGGAAATCAACAATGGAAGAACAAAGTTCTTATCTGCAAGAAGTATAACTGTTAATGAAATTTTACTAAAGCAAATTCTGCGGTGCTAATCAATATTATTTTATTGGACACTCACTTTGATTAATGAGAAGGTTGAGCCTGCTTGCTGTTGCATAGAGAAGCGAACCTGTGTGCGATGTTCGCACCCACTGCTATTCGCAGCTCAGCCTCTGCGTCCACACGATTTCTGTATTGAGACTTCAGTGCTGCCAATGCTGAAAATCCTTGCTCACACATATACGAAGTTGAAAATGGCAGCAGAACTTTCATTGCTTTCTCAGAAAGGAGAGGATATTCACCGCTGATGCTAATCCAGAATGTTGGCACTTGTGTTGTTTGGAAGACCATTTTCAGGGATTGGTCACTCGAAAGGTCGATGAGCTGCTCTTCTTCTTCCGTGGACAACCCGCTTGTGCTAGGATCAGCCAGAAATGGATTACGAATCCAATCGTATTTAGTCACATCAATTTCAGCGAAGTAATGCTGAAACCTTTCTTGCAGTCCGTTTAGATGGGCAATAATTACATTCTTCACCTGATCAAGATTCAAGTTGTCAGCCTTGCACTTACACAAGCACGGAAACATATCAAAAATATTTTCTTGGCGTATCTTTTGCGTCCATAATGAAATTTTTCGGACGAAAGCATTCATCTTGTCAGTTGTTTGTAATATGGTGATGTCTTTCCCTTGCATAGAAGTATTCACAACGTTCAGCTTCTCAAATATGTCCGATAAATATGCCATTAGCAGCAGCCATCGGTGCCCCACGCCGCACTATCTGGTCATGGCCTTCTGTCAGGGACCTAGAGGACTAGGACTGACCACGTGCGAGGGCGAAAGGGTGTGAATGATGGACGTTTCCTGAATGCGTGCCTTTTTGATGTTTTTTTTTTTTTTAAAGAGAGAGGTGGGACTGGAGAGGGAAAGGGGAGTCAGCGATGAGAGATTGGGGGAAAGAGGGGGCAAAAGGCGAAAGGAGGGAGATTGGAGGCTTAATTGTTGAGAGGGGGATTGTGTTTTGAGTTTTGGAAGTGAGAAGTCACTGCATTGCCGAGACAGTGTACTTGAATAGGAAGAAGAGATTTGAAGTTTGATCGCCCTCACCACTCGGTTACACAATCTAAGCTAATTTCACTAATACCGGTATAAGAAACTTTTAAAAAATGACCACCTTCGCGACCCCCTTGTAGGCACGTCACGACCCCCCAGGGGGTCGCGCCCCACAGGTTGAGAACCGCTGCTGTAGTGTTTACAGGTAAACTGGAATGTGACACCTGCAAACAAGATACTTCAGTAAATGGGGGGCTGCGATGCTTTTGCTAGAAATGGATTTGAATTGATGTTTGTAGCGCAGGAAACTGACCTCTCCACAAATGTCAGGAGACTGGTATGCTCTGTTTCTTTAGTTTATGCTTACAAGAGACTGTCCGGCGGTCCACAGCTTTAAAAAAGTAAACTCAATCTTTCATTTCAAATTAGCCTTCTCAGGTCCTGTCCATGACAACTCTACAGCACTATGTTGTTGTTGTTGTTGTTGTTATTGTAGTAATAATAATAACAAAAATAACAACAATGCATGTGATTTACATGTGCAGAATCCCGCTCTCAAAAGTGGATGTACTATGCGTTTGAGAAAATCAGGAGACATTGTGAGAATATTTCCCTACAGCCATTTAGGACTAAGAAGTCATGTTAAAAGACAGTTTTTTTGTCAAATCAACTGCTGATTTTCACTAGCGTCCACAATGCTAAGCATTTGGGATTTACATTTGATTATTGTTTGTCAAGCATCAAGAACGTGTATGTTTATCTATGTGTGGATGTATGTATATCTACATGAATGCAAGTGTTTGTGTGTAAGAGAGAGAGGAGGGGAGGGTGTGTGCATATGTTTTCGTATTTTAACAACATAATTTGAGAAAGATTGTTGGGATTTGCTCGATAACTCTGTTCTGATGTGTTGTTAAGTTGGCAAATACCGCCCTAGCAACAGTTTTAAATTGTTTTATAAATAGTAAGAGGAACCAAGTACTTAAAGTTCAATCTTTGTAAATTGTATTCTTTTCCTGTTTTGTTTTTTGCTTTTGGCGCCGTAAAAGTGAGCGGATGTAGATAAGCTGAGGATGTAGTGAAAATCATGTATCAGATGTCAGGACTTATATGGCGCACGATACTGAGAATAGTTAAGTGGATGGTTTACCAGTAAAGTCAGGTTTTTGTTTAACTGATCAGATATTATCATTATCAACTCCACCACCACCACCGCCCTCATCACCGCCACTGGCATCCCCACCATCACCAGTCTACTCTCACTGTACCAGTTTGTGGTTGTGGATGTTGGACTACAGCTCAGTCTAATGGCCTCAGGTGGGAAACATTCGGCGATCGCTCGTTTGCTACCTTAACGGTTTGACGGTTTGGACAGGTTGTTACGTGATGCGGCAGATAGCCATTAATGTTAATTGTTTTTGTTTTTTCCAGCTGTTGCTCCTGCTGTTGTCCAAGAAGTCTGTCACATCCACAGTAGTATCGCCCTGACGAGGAAGTAGAGCTGTGACTGTTGTAGTCATCTTGACGAATGTGTTGAAAGTAGTGTCATTAAAAAAATTAAATTCAACCAAAAGCAAGATTAGTCTTTTTTTCTGTTAGGATCCTTGTTGAGTGGCTGTAACAGAGTGAAGGAGAACACAACCTGTAGAAGCCTGTGTCGGGACGACGAGTCCAAAGCAGTTGCCCCACAGTTGCCTTTGTGTCAGCAGCAGCTGTCTGTGATGTAGCTTGTATTACCTTTATGAACCCTTAGCAGCTGTGGTTACTTCGTGAATACACGTTCACAGTGTTTTATTCTCACTTCATGCTCTTTACTCCGAGAATGGGGAGCGGAGAGAATCATTGGCAGGTTTTCATTAACCTCGTACAAGTTGATTTTTTTTACGATTTGAACTGCATTGAACTAATTTATGGTTTTTGCATAATCAGGGGTGTGTGTGTGTGAATTAAATATATATTTTTTAGTTAACTTTGTGTGGGGAGATAGGGGTGGGGTGAAAGTTAATTTTAATTTGTTTCTGAATCTGGTAAGTGAGTACAGTACAATTTTTCTCTCTTTGGGAGGCTCAGCAATCTTTCCGTCTATTGGCTGCTGTGCACAGGCACGCACTGTAGTCACTGTAGTCACCTGCAACTCACTGTCAGTTCTCATGGCTTCACATGCTCCTTCCACTTCCACAGTCAACAGGAAAAAAAAAAGATGAATGGCACTTTGCAGGTTTTTAACATGCTGGCAAAAGCAAGAGAAATTGGATATGTGGGGATATATGTCACACAGTTTCAAGAAGCATGCAAGGGATAGATGCTGAGATGGAAAAAGAATGAGCAGAGGCATATTACAGCTATGAAAGTGCACTGCTCGACTTGGCACGAATGGAGAATGGTGTCCTAGGAAACGTTGTTCAAAGAGTTGATGTTGATGCAGAGTCTGTGGCTAACAAGGAAGAGACAAATGATAAGTAAACAAAACACGTGAGGAAGAGTCTTAGAAAACAAGTGTATGATGCCATGGGAGAGCTGTTTGCTTCAGAAGGGGTTTAGCAAGAAAGACTTAGCACATTTTCTGAAAAACAGATCACATAAGAGAAAAAGCCAGCCTCTGACATCATTGACTTAATCAGGAAGAAGCGAAAACCTGGGGATCAATGGGATCAAGAGTCTGAAGCTGCCCCTGCCTAACAAAGAAAATCTTCCAAGAGCAAGGTGGTGGGGATGCAAAATGAAGTCCATGTGATCAAAAAGAAAAGCCTGCAGAGACTAGTGTACTTTGTTTCTCATACCTGTCCTGGTGTGGTGCCTCTGTATAATACCATTTGGCCTCAACTTTATTCAGCTCAAACAGAAATTAGCTTGTCGATTCTCTTCCTTCAGTTATTTTTAGCAGTTGAACAGAGTTTATTATATTAGATCATTGTATAGTCATTGATGTTTATTCATATTTTTTCCTTTATTTTACACCATTTACACTTGATTTTTTTATTATTTGATATTTTAGTTTGTATTGGTGGAAATGTGAGTTACCCACTTGAGTACAAAGGAGCAAAAATTTCACCACTTGTGAACAAGTTGTGTTTAAGTAGAGGAAACTTAAATGTATGAATGCTTTTACTTTTAATGTAACAAAATTGCTCTTCCTGCGTCTTTTTATAATTGCATTTACTTCAAATTTCTATGAGAATATTTCCTTGTGCTCAAAGACCAAAGCACTTTCTTCTGGCAAGATTTATTTTCTCCATGATTTGAAATACAATATTACTATAATGTCAGCTTTGGAGTTTATTACAAAACAGTTTTTTAATAAACATTTAGCTTCAGACATGGTCTCCATAAAATTTCAGCAGTATTGTGTTAATAAACATGTTTCTGAAATTGTTTAAGTAAGTTTAAAACTTCAAGTGATGCCCAAAAGTGAATCACTATGTATCAAATAAAACACATTGCACTAAAAAATGTTATTTATTGGGAGAATATTTTTGTGCTGTTTGCTATAGGTCTGTACAATCTGGCAAAAGTATAAAGTTCAGATAATAATACGGTATTCTCAGGTCTTCTTGGGTACGTGGTGTGGGTGTGTGTTTGTTCTCCAGACATATAATTAGTCATATGTATGAGTTCCACAGAAGATGTATCACCAGTCTCTGAACATCACGGGTAACAGCAGCAGCAGGAGTCTTCTACGTACAGCCCTTTGTTGGTGTAGAAAACAGCTTTTCTGTGATGGCTCTATAACATTTCATCATAGAGATAGTAGTGTGAGAATAACCATAAACTTGATTTAAAGCATTTGTTTGGTTTTTTTTTTTTACAATCAGTCAGCAACTAAAATTACATCCAGTAAAACACTCAGCCCTGCATAAAATTACACAGAGACGGATGTCCTTGTAAACATACCGTGATAAATTCTACAAGACCTCTTGCAGCTTCTTTGGTAGTCAGCTTGATTGCACCTGTAAATAGTGTACGAACAGTAGGTAGGTGACCTCCCGTCCTTACAGTCTGCAACAAGAATGAAATCCCAGAAATTAAAATCATGACAACAGTTCCCAAAGCTGCATCCAGCAGTTTGCTTGTATGTCTGTGTTTGCGTATATGCGTGGTTGTCTGTGTGGGTGTGTGTGTAGGAAGTTGTTTGGGTAGTCAATAAGAACGTATTTTAAGGTTATGCACTTAACATTCCTGTTGTTGAGTAAGGATTTTAAACGTTATTGTTATATGTTTACGATTTGAAATTCCTCTTATGCTATATAATCAGATAAACAGAGAGAGAGAAATAAAGAGAGAAAGAAAAATATATTGAAACAAAGATCAGAACCAAAGACAATCCAGCTGTCACTGTGGAGGAGACAGGTGCTTTTGCGACACCAGCAGCTCCTACAACCATCTTTACAAAATCTCCTTACTTTACTGTGAACAACATAAAAAAGGTAAATATTATTTATCTCAAAATACTGAAGACATTTCTTGCAATATTTTACATTTACAATATATACACATTATTAACATTTCCTTTATGTTTATATTTGCAACATTATACATTTACCATTAAATTCATCTTCTTACAGAAGGTTGAGTCTTTGTGGCTGTAGTTATGAGGCGAGGTTAATCATTGCTCCGAGGGAAAGTGGGGAACAAGGGAAAAGTGGTGTGCAGACCCACTTACATTCCCTTGTGTTACTTTATTCTAAGGAATCTTGGCTACTGACTTATAATTACTGTCACACGGGTAGAACTACTTCTGTAGTGTCTGGCTACTGCTTTATACTTACTGACTTACTCTCACTTGGTAACTACGGCTCCAGCTTGTAAACTCCGATATAGTAATATATACTACTGACGATAGCAACAAATCAGTCCACTAATACAGGTTTACATCACTAAATAGCTTTGGGAACAGAGTTTCGCTATAAAATAAAAGAAGTGGTACTCACACTTACAGTACCTTTGTGGAAGGTCGAAAGATCATCACCAACACTGATGGAGGTCTAAGACACGTCGCATGAATAAACAAATATAAAAAATTCGAAGTGAACACCGATCATTAACAGACACCGGAAGTTTGAGAGCTTCACTCACAAGTATCTTCTCGAAAATCTTGCTTTTTACACGAAAGATCGGGTACTTGTCGGAAATCTAAAAACAGTAGTGTAACAGCGGTTTTCTTCAACAATACGAGTTTGATAATGACAGATATATATATATATTATATGCCTACCCACCACCCAATCGTATTAACATGTCCTCGCCAGTGGTATAGGTCTATGGTAGAAATAATGTCATGTCTCACATACCAGTCCTATAAAACTCGCACTGTAAGAAGTTTGTGTAAAAGACATGGGATGTCGCAGTTGGCTATGATACTACAAGTGCATGTTAGTGACTAAGACTTAAGAAAGAGCGCATGACTGAACGAAATGTTAATTGGGACCTGTAGTTGTCGAGTTGTGGTTTTGCGATTCTCAAACAAGTCGTGGATGCATAGAAAGATGCTATAAAACTGTTTCTGTGTAAAAGAGACTGGAAATGCGAGTGATTCCTGGCATAGACAAGGAACTGTGTATGTATCTTTATCATTTTGATGGCTATCTTTGTAACAGTCGGTGAAAGAATGAGGTGAAATCTTAACTTGTTTTGTTGTAACAAAGTGTAGACGTGCGTTTCAATTGTATATTAACTAATTTGCAAGGTTTTCTGGAATCCTTTTGGTTCCATGTAAGACAAGAACAGAGAGGATTATAGAAGTCGTCAAGTCACCCTCGTTAGTGTAAAGTGTCTAAATAGACATCACCAACTATTGTGGATCGTCAAGAGGATATAACATGCGGTGCATACAAGGGAGAGAATTCAAGAGGATGTATATGTGTGTGAGAGAGTATGTAGACAGACACGGATTCACTTGAACGTTAGTGGGATATTTTGCTGTTTTGTTTGCACTAGAACACAGGTCTGGACGTCAGTCTTACCTGTTGCGTGTCCCTTAACAAACTGTAGAAACTGAAAGTTTGATATTATGTGTAATGGAGAATTAACTTTAGGATGTAGAGTTTTTATGATTTTAATGGTAAAAGTAACTTATGGATGTCTTATGCCAGTATTGTTGTAATAGCTGTTACTGGTATTTTCTCAGAGTAGCAATTTTTTGCTGGATGATATTGTCCGCATTGAGTGTGTCCCTAGCAGTTTGAGAGATCTGTTAGACAGTTGCCCCATTTCTTTGTATCTACATTGTGTATATATCTAAAGTTTGTTAATAGTTAATATGAATAATTTATTCATTAGACGTGCAGTGCCGATGAAAATCCTTGTATCCCGGTTAAGTTGATACTACCAGTACTTTGACTCCAAATTTGAATGTTAGCGAGAATGTCAATTTTGTTTTTGATTTTGTTTTTATTTTTTTGCCTCTTTTTTAATATTGCTTTGCCATGTTTCATTCCTTTTGAGTTTGTTTTTAAACGAGATAAAGCTGGAGACTAAAACACAAAAGTATTAAAGTGCAGAAAGGGAATACAGAAGAATTAAGTCAATGACGACATAATAATGTGGAAGAAAACAATAGAGAGAGAAATGTATAGTCCATACCTGTGTGATTGCTCGTTTGTTTACGACACCCTGAACATGTCTTCCAGCATAACTCTTGTACAAAACGTTCACCACAGCCTATCGCGAGACTGGGACAGTCAGTCAGGTTGTCTCTGCACGCTGAGGACAGAACTCAAATTAATATATGTCCACATAAAGAATCACAAAAAAGGGAATGGCCTCGTGTTCTCTCTGATTTTATTTACACCTGTCGTAGCTTATGGGGTATAAGCTTGTTCTTCTACTAAAATCATTTATCGAATGTCATGTGGTCAACCTTTATATGGCTTATCCCCGACCCTGTTGATGCCTGCAGCATTAGTTTAATGCTTGAAGGTGCTTATTAACTGAGCAACCGTCGTGCAATGTTTGAAGAATTTTATAAAAGTTGTATCTAAAGTCACTGAAACAAAGGGTTTTGGATCAAGAGATCTGATTTTTTTTATTATCCCGTTGAACAGTCCACATTTGTTTGACAGTTCCAAATAAAAAAGGAAGTTTCAGTCACCGATAGTTTGATGCTTCTACATTTTATCTCAGAATAACCCGAAGGTTGGTAATTGTTTCAACTACATATTCTTTAGATTATAACAAGAAGGAAATAACAGGTAGATACAGCTTTCCAGTACTTTCTTGCTGTGCATAATTTTTTTGTAGACACCGTTTATACACTAAATTATACTCTGTTTTTTAAAAAGATTTTCCTAAACAGCTTTTAGAAAATGTTATGAAAAGCTTTCATCTCATCAGTAACTAAATATCAAGATATTTGCGAAGTACATTTGTCATTAATGTAAAGGAAACAAATTTGCTCTAAGCAGCAATCAGTTGATTTATCACATCTCCGTCTATTACATGCATTCCCTGGGTTCTCGCAATATGCACTACTTGGTAAATTGGAAGAATAATTTTTATCGTATAATTTTAAGACTAACTACAATAAGTACAAGATGCGTACAAGTGAAATACTAATGCTAAGTGTGTATGCGCAAATATCTCCAAGTAAAACATCGACCCTCACATAAATCAGTTGTTTCACAGAGCGTAGAGTGAAAACTGAGTTACTTGGCAATTGATGCTTTTACCGCCAGAACTCTATCACGTGAAAGTAAGAATAATTGACAACGACGACGACAATGATGATGATGATGACGACGACGACGACTGGGAAAACATCCCTATAGATAGGACTTAAACAAAACAATATAAACACGTCTTGCTCTAAAAGCTAAAACACCAATTCATACCTGTCACACGGAGTTGGAAGGTGACAGTCATGTCGCCCATTGAGTTGCTGACGTGGACACTGTACAGTCCGGTATCTGTAGGCGTGGCTTGTGTAACATACACAGTGCAGGTAGCCAGGTGAAGGTCCGGTGTCTTCTGCTCGCATTTCCCAGTAAAAAGATCGGATCTGACTGGCTTCTCCTGAGAAGAAGAATTATTCTCCCCTTCGTGAGAAATAAAACCGTCGAGAGTAGGAAGAGGGGAGGCCATGACTTCAAAGGTTGTCTGTCCTTCTAACCCTTCCGTGACCTTTAGTTCCGTGGTTGTTGCAAAGGTGTCGCTGGCCCACTCTGGCGAACCTTTTTGACATTTGCATGATTCTATAAATATTTTTGTTATATTCCTTTTCATAATGCATTTTTCAGGCATTTCTTATTCAGCCTCTGAAGTCTCACTTTTTTGTTTTAATGTTAAATTTGAATTTGTATTTAACAATTTTAAGCAGGCTGTGCAGAAACGTTAGTGAAAGTCGTATGTTTGTATACACGTTTACAAATATGAGCTCCACAGAATGTAAATCATCCTTTTTGTTGCTAGTAACCTTTCATTAAGTTACAACTTTTATGTAAACTGCTTGTGATAATGCTAAATTCTTTGGGGTCCCAGGGACCCCTTCTTCAGATTTTTAAGGGGTCCCTGTTCTTCGCCCAAATTTGAATGGGACCCCATTGACGAAAATTGAAGGGGTCCTCCGAACTTTTAATGCGTACTGTACGCAATTTTGTGCGTAAGCAGAAGCCCTGATATAAACTGCTTGTGTCCAGTGACACAATCACGTCCAATTATTTAATTATTGTAATAACAAGAGGTCAAGTCAGTAAGAGAGCGTGGCCGTGAGGTGTCAGGTGAGGAAGATGAATGTAATATTTTAATGACATACACTACTTACACAACACACTGAGTTGCACCGACGTGGAGTTAGTTTGTCCCAGTGCGTTGCCAGCCCGACAATAGTAGATACCCGAGTCAGCACATCCTGCTTTCTGTATTCTGAAGGAGAGAGATGATGTGCTGAACCCTGGAAGTATTTGTAAACCATTTCTTGTGACCTTCAGCAGTTCCAGGCTCTCTACATCGCCGGGACCGACTCTACATGTAAAGTCAACACTGTTGTTTACACTAGTGGTGTAGTTGTCGGTAGTTTGGTTGTCGATTAGTAAGGAAGGCACCTCAGGGGGATCTGAGATAAACAGGTGTGTAGGATTAAAACAACGGATTGCCAGTTACTATTACCTTATTAATGTGTTAAGACTTAATAAGTTCAAATATCACCTATCATTCATCCTTTACGATTCCTCCATTCGTACCTACCGAAAAGACGAATCAATCTCCTCTTGTCTACGATGGCTTAGTCTGGTGCTGTCTTAGGTTATGACAAGTTTCATGTCAGTATTATGTCAGTGAGTCGTCAATTTTCTCTTCTTTTCACTTCAATCGGCTTTGTATTGTACACGTAGTCACGGGTTAAACCGGTGAAGATAAATGACAAATCTTAAAGGACCTCTACGACTATAATAATATAGGAATCAAATAATAATGGTTCTACAGTTCTTGATCTTTCTCGCCAAGAGCTGTAAGCTCGTGTCCCCGCAAGTTGTCTCACCACATTTACAGTCGAGACATTGGGAGAAGACAAGAGTAATGACAGTACTTTTAAAGAATGTAACATGAAAGAAAGAAGAAAGACTAACAACAGTTTAGAAGAGCTAGAATAAAAGAAAAATACAGGCAGTAAATATTGTAGTAGCAGGACTACTTGCACTAACTCAGAAATAATGAGAAGCTTATCCTGGGGACTATATTAGAAGTGTGATATGAGGCTAAACAGCACAGCGAGTAGCACCTGTCGCATGACTAACAAAGTTATTTTTATAAAAAATGGAAAATAAAATGAGGAGGACCATTCAATCAGGAGGCTGCGGCTGCCTAGAGAAAATTGATGTTCATTTTTTTGTGGATCTCGGAATTTTTAGTAGAAGTTGAATGTGCCTATTATTTTTATATGTACTAGGAATTTGTCTAGTTGTTTTTTTCTAACTGTTGTAAACGTATTAGTTCGGAGTTAGCTGGAGATATTTGGTTTTTATCCTGTATTGTTTGGCCCTGGAGAGTACACATGTGTATTAACAATAATCCCCGAGTAAAGGCGTCGATGACTTTTTGTTTTTTTATGTAATATGCAGAAACTATATATATATATAATTTGTGGCTCAGTGACACACCAGGCTTCAGTGACTTTAGTGAACAGTGTACAAGAACACTTTTGCAGAGTGAGTGGTAACAAGTGACTGTGCCAAATTATGAACTCCAGTATTCTTTTGTTTACTATTAGCTTGAGTAAAAGAATTTTCTTTTAGGATTGTGTTAAAAATTAGAGATATTATTAAGGATTAATAATAGTTTGTAATAAGGATTCATTGTTCATATATAAAAATCTTATGACAGCATGAAAGTAATTTTATCATTTATAAAGTATGAAAAATATTGTTTGAGTATCTGTGGTGATCTAAAAACGTTAGTTATCATGCAAAGCAGGTTCATCAAGACTGTGCTTCCTTTCTTTATGTGATACCTGTGTAAGTGGAAGTCATTATTCAAGAACTCAGTGCCCAACAAGAGATGAATATGTGCAAGAAAGATATATGTCAAACTCCTATTCCTCTTCTGAATCCGAACACTCTTTACTGATCACCTCTTCACATCAAGATGAGTGTTATGAAGAATTTTGTGAAGGCTTTGAATAAATATACACAAAGTCTAGAGCATCAAAGTTAAAAGTTTCTCTACTTAAGCGATGCTAAAATAAAGGAAGGACATTTTAGAGGTCAACAAACATGAATGATCTGAGAGATCCATTATCTGAAATGAAGCTAACAAATTAGGAAGTAGAAAAGTGGCTTTCCTTTGGAGTGATTATCGACATGGTTTTCATTTCTTTTCTTTTCTTTTCGAATAAAAGAAATCTGATTATTATAAAGATTAAATGGCAAACATGCTGATTAAAAGCAAGAAGGAGCTGGAATGTCACTGAAACTGCACTTTCTTTGTTCACATAGAATTCTTGGCCCCTGACATCAGTGATGTCGGTGATGAACAAGACAAACGCTTCAATCAAGACATTAGTCATTGAATGTCACAAAAAAGGGAAGAGCAGTTCTAATAAGATGGGCGACTTTTGTTGCTTCTTACAAAAGAAAAATAATTTTTTCTTACAGAGGAAATTAAGATCCCAGCGTCATTAGTACCAACAACAGTCAAATAGTAATTCACTTCATGTCCTAACTGTTTATAGGAAATAGTTCTCAACTTGAAAGTAAGACGTGCTAGCTGTTATAATTAATACCACCGTAATCAGCATGTCTCAATTATATAGAAACACATTAATTAGTTACTGTTTTATATTTTTAATTTGTTACACTGTGATAATAATAATAAAGTAGTCATTGAACACTAGCAAAACGATTCTTTACTGCAGGCTAAATAACTTTTAATAAGATAAATAAAATACTTGAGTAACTGTAAATATTTAATTATTACTGGTCTACATACTGATGCTGCACATGACGCCGACATCCTCCGAGTGTTTACAGTAGTGTATGTAGAGCCCCGAGTGTTGACACTGCTCCAGGCTGGTTTCGTTCCCCACACACCGCAGGTAACCGAACAGAATAGGACCAGAGCCTGCTCCGTACTTGTCTGACCCCACGACTACTGCTGTTGTGCTGTCAGACATCAGAAACGAACAGGAGAAGATATAGACATTGAAAACAAACATAATTTTACTTTGTAGAAAGACTAAGGTGTGTAAACACACACACACAATGAATCCTGACACCACTCATCTCCCTCTGCCGACGACTCTTGGAGTACATCACCTGTAGAGACCTTGTTTAGAGGTGGACTACACGACGAGAGAACCTCGCTTTCCCATTTGACCAGCTGCAATGTTCCTGTGTTTTACTACAAATATGGACATGGTCCAGGTATCTGGCCCTAAAACCATTAGGCCCAGTCATCCCAACGACTTCAGATCAGTCGTTCTTACATAAATCATCATGAAATTCCTTGAGAAAATTCTAAGCAGCGAGATTGTGACTACTGTATCCACATCTTGACCCACTGCAGTTTACATACAGAGCTCAGTGATGAGTCCATGAGGATAAGTTGTTTATACCAAATACTTTGTACAAACATCTGAAGAAAAACCCAGAACTCATGCCATCCGTCTCTCCAGGGATTTCTCTTCTGCTTTTAACACTCTGCACTCTCACTTGTTGGAGGAGAGTCTAGTTTCAGACTTTCATCTGTCTCACCAGCTAACTCTCTGGATCCTGGATCTTTTAACAAACAGACAACAAAGAGTTTCCGTAAACGGTCTTCTCTCAGATCCTGTTGTCACGTGTACAGGTTCCCTTCTTGTTTCCATTACTGTTCGTACTGTATGCCAGGGATGCCCAACCTACGGCCCGCGGGCCATATCCGGCCCGCGAAACTTCTGCCCACAGTGCAGGAAATCGGCATGTTAGTAATAAAAAAAGACCTAAAAAAAACGAAAAAAAAAGGGAAGAAGAAGTATTTATCCCCACGTATGGGGCGTCTCTCAATCTTTTTTTCGATGGACGAACATTTCGATTCAGTGCTCCGACTTGGTGTCTCTACGATGCAGCCGGACATTCAGAAGTTGGTTTCGGGTAAACAACTTCAAATATCCCACTAATTAGTACATAATTAATGGCAAGTACAAGTTGCTTCTAATAAAAATTGTATCTGCTCTATTTTTTTTTCTTTTTTTGTATTTTTTGCGGTGACGCGGCCCGTGACACGCGTGTAGGAAATGTATATGGCCCGCGGGCCGAAAAAGGTTGGGCATCACTGCTGTATGCTAACAGTTGTAGAAGCACTACTGGTAGGAGCTTTCATGTAGACATTGATGACAATGCCTTGTTGTCTCTTCTTTTTTTCGATAGTAAACATAATCACATGGGGGCTTATTCCGACTTTGTTTGCTGGTGTGACCAGCTCTTTCTTGTCTTAAATGATTAATGCCACTAATTGAACAAGTATTTTTCCCATCAAAGGCAATAATAGCCCATTAATCTCTTTAATCTTAGCAATACATAAGGCTACGGGGTGTAACGGACAGGTGTGTAAGGGGGTGGAAGGTGGATAAGCTGACACGCATGTATGTCCTGTTTTTCGTGGAAAAGCGCTGGCCACGAATTTCAGTGTATTTCACGTACGGCTCGGGCTGTGCTCCACCCCTGGTCTAGTGTGACCGGGGTAAGTATTTAAGCCCGACCGTAGCGGCCAGTGGGGAGCGAGAGAAGCGATCGAACATCGAGCCAGAGGCTATCGCTCCGGCAGCGGCTTTGTTCCTGTGTGGTTACCGGTGTTACCTGTGTGGTTCACCGACTGGCTGCTGCTCTTTTTGGGATGGAGGCTGCTGTGGTTTGGCAAGCTCTCGAAGAAGTTTGCAGGAGTCTCCTCGTCTCCACTGCTGTGTGCGGGGGAATAATCGCCGTGCTGACGAAGAGGGTGCTGTGGGAAGCACTTCCTGGGCCGGCGACCATGGAACCATCCCAACCAAGCCTCTGAGGGTGTGGAGCAATATGGGCTCCACCCTCGTTCCTTTGGCAAAGACAACTCCGACTACGGGGAGGGCCGTCGCTGTCAGTGCCGACCGTGGAATGTAGAAGTTACCACCATATGTTCTGCTCATGTCGTTTTATGGAAAGTAAGACTTTTCCTTTTTCTATTCGAGTTCCACAAGTAGAGAGGAGGGCGTAGGTGTCGTACCCCTCCAGTGGTTACTCTCCACCTTCTGTTGTAAGAGAGAGTAAGACAGTTGAGTTGAACTTTGAAGGCGTGTATGCAGCATTGCTGAAAGTTGAAAAGCACGTGGACTTTTCATGTAGCAAGAAACAGTGCTCTTGAGACTTTGTTATTTTGTTGAATGTATATTTATTAACGTGCTTAGAAAGCTGTAGTGGATTATGTTGGCAGTTTAGAGAACTGCAGAAGACCTGCCTGCGAGCGGTCTTAGGATTTGTATGTAAATTCATTGAGTGTGCTGTGTTAATTTGGATATTGTAGTTGTGTACGAGTGCAAGAGTAGAGTGAAGCTGTTCATTCTGGAAGTTTCGTGTGTAATATTAAATGGACCTCTTAAACTGAAGTGATCTCGTGTTGTTTTATGAAAGAATGCGCAATGTCAGATTGCCGGGGCTTGACACAGGGCTTTTCTATCGCGCATTATAATGATCCAATTGATCAAACGTATACAAATCGTATAATTTGAGAGTTAAATGTTTTTAATAATTGCATTTGCCTGCACATACCTGTTGAATCCTAACATTCTGCAGGCTACCAAAGCTTCTTCATGTCCAAAACCTCTATCACACACTGTGTTCCAATCTCCATCGTAAAAGATTTCCAGACGTCCCGCCTCCGCTGTACCACCGACCACACGAGCTCTTAACTCTTGAGATAAAAGTAAAAATACAAATATGTCTTATTAATCAATTAATTACATCTTCTGTTAATAAACAGAAACACGCTTTGCAAAAGTGTCATGTAGCATGATTAACAGATGGCTTCGTATTTCTTCTTTTTGTATTAAGCTGGATTAATTTTGTTGTTCTCACTTTTTATATGTACAAATGTGTCATTATTATTAAAAACATGTCTACTTGATAGAAAAAAAGGGCGGCATGTTTGTAGCAAGTACAAACTGTACACCTGCAGAGGGCCACCACTACAGCATATATTGAATAAAAAGCAGAAGCTCCTTTTTTGTCGCCTTAGAACCTCCTAAACTATTGACAGTAGCACTATTTCGATGTTTCAAACGCGGGTAATTACATCCCATTCCACCAGGTGCAAGACGGCAAGATTCTCCAAGTCGAAGCTAATCTGGGGGTAGTTAAAGCGTGAACTTTAGGTTTATTTGAATAAGGTCATGGTCGCCATCTATGGGTCGGTCCTTGTGTTGGCCTTGTTGATTCTGAATTTGAAGCAGAATACGATCACATGGATTATTATTTATCCGTCTGGTAAGTGGACGTCGTTGATTGGGGTAAAGTCAAAAGATGCCAGTGTCTCTGGAAGTCATTATTCAAGAACTAAGAGGCATGTAGGAGCTACGTCTGCGTGAAAAATGATAAATGTCACACAACTGTCTCTGGTGAACCCGAGCAAACTATACTTACCACCTTGTCTACATTAAGATGGGTCTGATAAGGAATTTTGTAAAGGATTTCAAAAACGTTTACAGCATCTAACTCAGAGGGGTTTTTTTTTATTAGGCAATACTAAAATAAAGAAAGGGGATTTTTCAGGTACACAATCAGGGATTTCCTTAAGATCCCTTATTTGAAATCAAGCAAATTTGACACTAGAAGCATGGCTTTCCTTCAGAACATTTTTTCATGAGCTTCTTTAAGATATAGAAATCTGATAATTATAAAGATTTTATGGCAAAGATGCCGATTACGAAAGAGTAGGAGCTAAAAAGTAACTAACACGGACTTTCTTCATTCATATCTAGATTTTTTGCCCCCTGACATAAGTGATGTCAGTAATGAACAAGAGAAACGCTTCCATAAAGACATTAGCTATTGAATGAAAAAAGGGGAAAAGCAGTCCAAATACGATGGGGGACTTTTGTTGGTTCTTACAGAGGGAAAGTAATATGTTTGTACAAGAGAAAGTCAAGATCCCAGGGTCTTTACCAATAACAACAGTCGAATAGTAATATTATGGCATGTCCAGAATGTTATTTGTCAAAAATAATAAAGGGAATAGTTTGTGACGGTAAAAGTGGGAATAGCTGAGATTTAATATCACCAGTGTAATTCGAATGTTTCAGTTATATAGAAACACATCAATTACTTTCTTATTTATTTTGATGATAATGATAATAATTAAAAATAACAACAACAACAATAATAAAATAATAATTTTTGTCCGAGGCACTCTGGGGTGTACTTGATTTGAAGTCTTTTCATCAAAGAATATTAATTGAAAGCTGAAAGAGTAATTTTAAATAACACCTTAAAGGGATACTCAAGGGTTGTGAGAAGGCTGTGGCGACGGTCAAACGTTTCATAAATATATTTAGTTACAGTTACAGAGCACGAGAGCAATACAGGAGAAATAAAGGATTCGTTTCTCACTTAATTACCACTTATTAGCACTATTTCGGTTGCCGGTGTTTATAAAACTCGAAAAAAAATTCAGTGAAATCGACCCTTGTGTCCTTCCGCCGAGAAACTGCGATAGCTTCCCGAGATGATCAAGCAGACGAGTCTGGGTGTGACGTCAGTCTAGGTGTGACGTCAGTAAGAGACGTGCAGGAAGCGTCTGTGGTCATTACGAAGATCTGACGTCATCAGTGGGGTCACGTGAATTTATTTAAGGTTTTAAAATGAACTTTTCAAAGTTTTAAAAATGATAGAAAGCAGTCTGTTTAACTTGGTAAGCAGTCTTGGACATAAGTCATAAGGTCACGTGACGGAGAACAAGACTTCGTCTAAGTAAACGAAAGAGTCCTATTTCATTTCTCGTCTTATACACAACATGCTACAAAACCTTCAACTTTTCCCTTACGAACAGAAGTGAAAATAGACGAGATTCAAGGGGATCGTACTCTTTACACAACTCTAAGCAGTTTTATTCAGCCTTTAGAATCCTTTTAATTCCATTTTTATAAAGATAAATTAAATACTTAAGAAGCTGTAAAAATTTAATTATTACTGATCTGCTTACTAATGTTGCACACAACATTGACATCCGACGAGTGTCTACAGTAGTGTACATAGAGCCCTAGGTGTTTACACTGCGCCAGGCTGGTTTCGTTCCCCACACACCGCAGGTCATCAAACAGAATAGGACCAGAGCCTTCTCCGTACTTGGCTGACCACACGGCTACTGCTGTTGTACTTATGAACATAGGAAACGAATATGGAAGCATGTAGACATTGAAATTAAACATATTCTTTACACTAAATAAAGACTAAGGTGTGTAAAAACAAACACATTTACGTTTGCGCGTGCGCGCACACACATCCATCTTGCCGCGGAGCAGCCCTACACTTTTTCCATATACCTGTTGCTGGCGGTGTTGTTGTAGTTGCTGCTTTTGACTCCTCTCTCTTTGTAAAATATTGCCTGATAGTTTTTCTTATTAATTCATTTGCAGTCAGAACTTTCCTTTACTTCTCTACAACCTCTTCCCACTTACCCTCTAGCTTTGCAGGTTGGATGTTGTTTATGGCATTGCACCTGTAGCACCCTTCATATCATTAGCTTGACTGAATCTGTTTCCATTGGTCATTCAAGCCACATCTTTGTTATCTTATTCGTTGCGGACATTTTTAAAACCTCTCAGTGTGAAAGCGTTGTTTTTTTTAGTGTCTCACTCTGTCTGACTTGCAAATCTTGACTACATGAATTTTTGTAAATCTTCATCGTCATAATAAGCGAAATCATTTGCGCGATATGTAAATGTGGAAGAAATACATTTAAAAAATGTATTCTCATTGGAACATACAAAACGACAGCATACCTATCTGTAAGAAAGCAAGTGCGGGACTTAACAAAATGCAGTGAAACATATCCGAATGTTAAACTTAACATTGCTTGGAAAATACAAAACCTCTGACATACAGGTTTCTTCTATCCATCTAATTGCTTTTCAGAATTAATGTTAGGAATATTACAATCCAACGTCCCCCCCTCCCTTGTGCCGCGAAGAAACGAAAATATAGTGAGTTAAATAAAATTAGTGATTGCGTGAGGCTACACCTACCTGTTGAATCCTAACATTCTGCAGGCTACCAAAGCTTCTTCCTGTCCAAAACTTCTATGACACACTGTGCTCCAAGTTCTATCGTAAAAGATTTCCAGACGTCCCGCCTCCGCTGTACCACCGACCACACGAGCTCTGAACTGTTGAGCTAACATTGAAAATACAAACATGCTACATTAATAAATTACATCTACTGCTAATAAGTAGAAACATTCTTTTAAAAAAAGTGTCATGATGCACGATTAACAGATGGCTGTATATTGCTTCCTTTTTTTCTTAAGCTGGACTAGTCACATTGTTCTCACCTTTTGTATGTTCAAATGTTTCATTTTTATTAAAGGCACGACAAACATGGCTACTTGATAGACATATGGGCGACATATTTGTAACATGTACAAACTGTACACCTATATTACAGGTGTACATTACAGTATATATTGAATAAAAAGCAGGAGAAAGGGGCCATCATTTGTTACTCTGCCCTTTCCCGAGCCTAGTGAACTTTTCTATTAAACATAAAAAACAAATATAAATGCACAACATAATGAGAAAAAATGACAAGGGATAAAAATCGAGAAAACAAGCTATTTAAAAGAAAGTCAGTTTTAAAAAAAGTCGGAAAGTTAGAGCCACATCACCTTGTTTCTAGAGCAAAGTGCGGATAAGAATTGTAAAAACTTAAAGAAAAAGACAATTTCCTGAGTAAAAGTGAGACCAGCTATAATTTAATTTCACCAGTATAATCAGAATGTTTCAGTTATGTAGAAACACATCCATTAAATTCTTTTATACTTTAATGACGATATTGATGATATTATTCATAATAAGAGTAATTTTAAACAACACCTTAATTTAATTTTTAAAGAGATAAATTACATGCTTAAAAAGCTGCATTAGTTTAAATATTATTGACCGGCTTACTATTGTTGCACTTGACGCCGACATCCTCCCAGTGTGTACAGCCGTGTCTGTAGAGCCCCAAGTGTATACACTGCGCCAGGCTGGTTTCGTTCCCCACACACCGCAGGTGACTAAACAGAATAGGACCAGAGCCTTGTCCGTACTTGGCTGTCCCCAGTGCTACTGCTGTTGTGCTGTTGAACATCAGAAACGAATATGAATGCATGTAGACATTGAAAATAAACATGCTTTTTAAATTAAATAAAGACTAAGGTGTGTAAAACAAATACATTTACGTTTCCACTTTCTAACACACACACACACATCCATCTTGCCGCGGAGCATCTTTACACTTTTTCCATATACCCGTTACTGGCGGTGTTGTTACAGTTACTGCTTTTGACTCTTCTCTTCGTGTAAAATATTGCCTGATAGTTTTTCTTCTTAATTCATTCACAGACAACACCTTCCCTTGTCTACTTCTCTACACCTTCACACCTACCCTCTAGCTTTGCAGGTTGGATGTGTTTTCGCACCGCACCTGTAGCACCATTCATATCATTAACTTGTCCAAGGACGTGTATTTATGGACTGATGTCTGTATGCCGAGACTCACTCTTGGCCTCTTGCGAAGTTAGTGTCGGCGAACAGTAAAAAAGAATGTGACTAAACTGGAAAGTTTAATGCCTCGTTTTTAGTAGTCTGATATGTGAATAAACCAGAAGTTTACTGGTATGGAGCCTCGTTCTAGCAGTTAAGTGAACAAAATCGTCTGCCAGCTGTCCAGTGGATATAAGTTCGTGGCTTATCTGAATCTGTTTCTGATCCTCATTCAAGCCTCATTTTTGTTAACTTATTCTTTGCGGACATTTATGAAACTTCTGAGTGTGAATGCGTTTTAATTTCTTCTAATGTTTGCGTCTCAATCTGTCTGACTTGTAAATCTTGACTACCTGAATTTTTGTAAATCTTCATCGTTCTAATAAACGAAATCATTTGCACGATATGTAAATGTGGAAGAAATACATTTAAAAAATTAATACTCATTAGAACATAAAGTGTTAAAAATGAGTGCGTACCTCTCTGTTAGAAACCAAGTGCGGGACTTAACAAAATGCAGTGAAACATATCCCAATGTTAAACTTAACATTGCTTGGTGAATACAAAACCTCTGACATACTGGTTTCTTCGATCCATCTAATTGCTGTTCACAATAAATGTTAGGAACATTACAATTCCTTCTTGTGCCACGAAGAAACGAAAAAAAAGTGAGTCAAACGAAATTCATTATTGCATTAGACTACACATACCTGTTGATTCCTAACATTCTGCAGGCTACCAAAGCTTCTTCCTGTCTAAAACCGTAACGACACACTGTGTTCCAAGTTCCATTGTAAAATATTTCCAGCAGTCCCGCTTCCGCTGTGCCACCGACCACACGAGCTTTTAACTCTTGAGCTAAAACAGAAAATACAAATATGTTAAATTAAAGAATTAATTTTATCCTTGTCATAAAAAATATGAAACAACTGTGTAAAAGTGTCATGTTGAATGAGTAGAAGATTGTTAAAGATTTCTTCCTCTTTTTCGTAAGCTGGGCTACTAACATTCTTCGCCTTACGTATGTAAAAATGTTTTTCATTGTTAAAGCGTGAAATACAAGACTACCTTATAGACTTTTGCGCTAAAGCAGTTTTATTACCAAGATCATCATTGTCAACTTTGTCGTTGTCACTGATAAATTATAAACTCACATGATTTTGCATTCATTAGTGTAAAACCGCTAAGTAATGTCTGAAGTAGGATGAAGCAGCAGGCTTTGGAGCTATAAACAAATATCAACTCATTGCATAGTGAGAAAAATCGAAGAGAAATGAAAATCGAGTAAAAAAGCCTAAATGAACATCGCATAAAAGAAAAACACACGATAGAAAAAGGAAGAATAAGAATTTTAATGTTAGAAGAAAAAAAAAGTTTTATTTCAATATCTCCAAAGAGGTGTGTATTAAAAACTTCAAAAATACAGGAACAGATAAAACCAAACAACCATTTAAGTCTTATCCGTGGGAAAGAAAGTTTGATGGAAAGGAAAATAAGTTGCAGGTAATGCAGCAAGGTGTTCAGTCAGAAGAGGGATGCTAAGACTACAAAAGAATTAACAACATGTTATACTAACTTTGAACATAATAACATATTTGGCTGATAAGGATACACACAGATCATTTGTCTAACTAGACAGATCGTAGACCGCAGTGTGGTAGTTTGCTGTATTGGTCAGTCAGACAGTCAGTCGTCCATTGACCACAACTGTCGAAAAGAGGAGCACATGGATAGACACGACAGATGACAGGGCAACCCATTTCTGCCTATTTTGATTTATAGTGTGCAGGTCCTTTACAGGACAACAAGCTCAGTCTTGACGTTTGTAAGCCGTTTATTTCTCTGGTCACCAAGGAGTCAACTACCTTCCAAGGTGGTTTAAACGATATTCTACCAGATGTCAAAAAGACCAGCTTTCGTTGTCTGACTGTTGAGAGTAGAGGTTCCTAGTGTCCTACAAGAGTGACAATTGTCCTTCGTACAAAGTCGTTGCTTTTGTGTTCTCGGTATGAGATCCGGAGCAGCCTCCTAGTGGACTTGTTCTACAATGCTTGGATTCTCCTTTCTGCTTCGGGGAGCAGAGGCCCCGTGTAACACCCTTAGAGCAGGATGGGAACTACCAACGATTATCACAATTGTACATGTACTTGATATTTAAGCCTAGCTTATGGCTGTGAAAAATAAAATCTAGCTTAGTTATAGCCACTATTCTGCATGACTTTTGTGATGTACCTCTTTTGACTGTTGGTCTCCATTTCCTGTGCATTTGAGCTCTCTGTCAACCTGGAAGCTGAAGCTGAAAGCGAAGCGGCTGAAACTTTGGAGAAGCTTCAAGACCCAAACTTTGCAGAAGTCGTCATAGCCACAGTTAGAGAAAAATTTGTCGCGCTGAACCTAGTGGAACGTGATCTAGAAACCCTCGTGGAAACATCAGAGGTGTTCATATCAACAGCTCACGAGGTGAACACAAAAAGAACTACCAACTTTTAAAGACCCTCATCAGAAGACCTCAGTCATCGAAGACAGCAATAGACACCTTCTCACAGACAGCATTCTTGTACTCAACCTATAAACTGAGTACTGGAAGGACCTGTACAACTTCCTTCTGAAGACTGACACGAACATCATTCCATCTAGATAGCTAACCTGCAGAACTACCAGTAGTATGGGTAGAGGTGGAAAAAGCTGTGTGTAGTCTACAAGTCGCCAGGTGTTGATAATGAGCCAGCTGAGCTTCTAAAGAGTGATGTGGAAGAAACTGCCAAGGACCTGTCCTGTGTCAAAGAAATGAAGAACGTACGAAATGCCCCAAGGAATAAATGCAGTCACTTATCATACCTCTCCTCCCAAAAAAGAAACAGAAACAATTTATAAACTACAGAGCTATAAGAATTATCAGCCACTTTTTCAAAGTCATACTGAAGCGTAGACAGAACCTCACCAGCAACGTAGAACTACAGGCTGGTTTTGAAAAAAGCACAGTTGAGCAGATTTTTAAATGTCGCAAACTCATAGAAATGTAACTTCGGCTGATCTCTGCCACATCCTTATTGACTTTAAACAACCATTTGAGAGAGTTTGGCACGTACGTCTATGGCATGTGATTTGAAAATTTAACATCAAAGGTCTCGTTCTAGTCGTCAAAGCGCTGTACAATATCTAAATGAGTCCAGTGTTTCTTACAACCAAAACTGAAGCTCACTTCACACTACAGCAGGCGTACGTCAGTGATGTCGCCTGTCAACGCCGCTGATTAATATCTGACAGGGAGAACATCGTGCTCAAAACTCTCCACGACCATTATACTTTCATCTCAGTTGGTGGAAGACAGATCTGCAACGCACTTTGCGCAGACGACATTGATCTTTTAGCAGACACTAACCAAAAATTGCAAGACCTCAGCAACAAAATGACACTACCCACGGAAGAGGTGTGTTTTCAGTGCACTTTTAAAGGATTCAATAGTGGGTAGTTGGCGGGTATGGAAAGAGAGAGAGAATTCCATTGTTTTGCCCCACAATAACTAAAAATCCTGTGACAAAATGTTGTTGCTTTGGTGACAGTAAGAGTAAGAAGACAATCATAAAAGCGACGAGTGGAGTTGTCTAGCCGGGAGGCAAAAAAAGAAAAGGACAATGAAATAACAAATGCAGGTGCCAGCAAACAATTTAAATGGCCAGAGAACAGGGATTCAAAGAGTGGCCGCTGCCGGAAACCTTCGACACATAATGCAGATAAACACTCTGACAATTATCATTTACCTTTCGTCTCTTCTAATGAGCAATATGGTAACCTAATTAACAAAAATTGTCATGAAACGCTTACTAATCTTGCCAGTAAGACCTTTCACTACACACTACTAGAGAGTTTCATATCCGTGACAAGTTATTACAGAAGTATAATGACTACTTACCCAGGCTTGGCACCAACAGCAGGTACATGAGGTAAGTAGTGACCACCCTGTACCTCATGATGCTCGTTGACTCTGGTGATGAAGACTTACAATGATGGTGTGTCTGTGACTGACAAGACACTGGACGTCGACCGCAGCGCCGCAACTTTACATACAGCGACCAGGATGTGAAGGTCCGCGAGCAGCGATTGGCTGACATGCCGCGTGTCTGGTTGTGATTGGTCGGCTCTGTTTTATTTATTTATTTGTCTCTTCTCTCCGCCTGAGGACATGCGTTTCTATTTTAAATTCAGTAAGAGTCGCGCGGTGCACTGAGCCCTAAGCAAAGTACAGCTTTACTGAAAGACAAAACAAATAAAAAAAATTTCGGTATAATCTTGTTTGTATGATTATCGCTAGTAAAAACAGCAGTTGAAGTTTACTTTCAGACGAAGATTTCATTGTTAATCATTCCTACAGAGGAAGTGCAATATAGTTCTTAGGCAGATTAAAATCAGTTTTTTACTGGGAAAAGCTTAACAACTAATCATGCTCATGATTAATTTATATACAATAGAAATATTTCTACTAAATTTTGTGAAAATATGACAAACATACTCATACAATAAAGAGTTCATGGCAATCATAAGACTTTCTAAAATGTTTTTGTTTGTCCCGTAAATATTATTTACTTCATACATACGTTTGCAGTTTTTGTTCAGAGGTCTGTTGTATGGTGTATGTGCTGGTCATCTGACACTTTTGGAGCCGATATGTGATCGTTAGAAATAAAACCTTTATGAAACCTCAACCTGTCTCCCTCTCTGTTTTTGCCTCTGTGTAATGATGAATGCTAGATTTCTAATTACAGTTTTGCGATCATAACAAATGAAATACTCTAAAATGAAAATATTTTAACAGTGCGTGCATGTCTGTAGTATATGTATAAATGCTTTTATGAGTAAAATATTGTATGTTTGTGCACGTGTGTGTGTGTGTGTGTGCGTGAATGAAACCAAACCTATGTTTATACCTCGGTACATCAACAAAGCACACCATAAGCCATAAGGTCTTCAAGTGACAGATGAAGAAAAGAAAATTCAGCCATCACACTATCTAGTGACAGTCGCTTTGAAATCTGCTTTGTGAAGTCTCTTTTTGTTTGAGCGAACTCAAGTGTTGTAGAAGAATTTTAAAGTTTATCTGTGTTAATGTGCGTCTGTGTGTACGTGCGTGTGTGTGTGTGAGAGAGAGAGAGAGAGAAAGAACGATAGACGATATTCAAATAGGTATCATGGAAAAAAATTAAGTACGCTGTCTAACAACGAATATATTACAGCAATGTCAAAGGTCGTGTTATCCTTCATAAACTTTCCTAGCTACAGTGAACATCAACAAGAACTTTAGTTGCTGCAGGCGATGACATGAGGATGAGAAAATAATCCGCTTAGTGTGTCCATCCCGCCAATACTTGATGTTAGCTTGTTATCGTCACACACTTTCTAGTCTTTTCGTCCTCAGATGTAGCAGTTAAATGATGGTGTCTTGTTAGTAAGCAACAAGCATCAATAACAGTTCTAAATAGGAAAAGAAAAAGAAATAAACACTTTGGTCTGTGAGACAAGTTCCAAACAGACCATTTATCTTGTTTGAAACAAAACAACTAACAAACCTACCTTTGCATACACAAGGCGAGTAACTTAACAAAGACAAGTTTTACAGAGAACACAACATGTGTAGCAGGTAGCCTGCCATCATACACTTTCTGTATAAAATTAGAATGTCATAAATAAAGCAAAATGTTCTGATATACACACGTGACACTGTGAGTGTGTTGTTTGCGTGTGTGCATGTGTGTGTTCGTTTGACATAACCACAAAGGATGGAAAAGGTTTCCACAGATACAATGAAGGCGCGATTTAGAAACAAACTGCATGTAATGGTCTACGTAATTAAAAATAATAATCCTTGTACCAACCCATGTACCCGAGCGCGCACTCACACACACACACACACACAGTATATTTATGTCCACATTTTGTCTACATATACTCGTGTCTGTGTTAAGTGTTGTAACTGCAGTCTTAATAGTGTTATTAATTTCAGGTACAAAGTTCACTAATGACACAACCAGCGCTCGCTCTACCCAGGAGAGGCTTCAAGCACCAAGAACAAACGACTGTAGCCAGCGGAATACCCGGGGTCTACTGAGGTCTTCATGCAAACAGATTGTCCCCTCGACTCTTTATTTTATAAATGCATACATCTATCCGTAAAACACTCATGCTTAACTACTACTACACTACTACTACAACACATTTACAGTTAACCTCATGATGATTTCGACTGATTAATTGAGATAAGACTGATGCGTCCGGAGAAGGAAACTTTATCCATGATTAAGTCTGGGTACTGAAGTTTGTGAAATCCGGCTTAAAGATTCTAAGAAAGTGATTAATCTTCTGTCACTAATCTTAGTGTGTTCCTTGATTCCGACTGAGCATGATGAGCCTCGACATCATTCCTCCAGCATTTGCGTAGCTAAATATCCGTCGTCGTCGTCGTCGTCGTCGGTTTGAAGATACTTTTCTTTTGCCAGGTCACAGTTGACTGCGATGTAAGTGCTCTCTAAAAAGATCAAAGCGGTGTTAGTTTTAACAGCAGCAGACAGGCCTGGGAGAGAGAATTAACCTCAAGGTCAAGAATAACTTATCACAGTATTTCTTCCTCTTTCATTCCAGGCTGATGCTAGCACCTTCCTCCACTCTGTAAGGCTCGTCTTGATTACTTTTTGCATCTATCACAGGATTCTTCATGTGCTAATCATCAGCAGTAGACAAAAATACACTATTCATCAAAGAGTTTTATACCACCCCCCCAAAAAGAAAAACAAAACAAAAAAACACACACACACGAAAAACAGTGTCAGAACTGCAGAACCATATACACCTTAATAGCAGCCCAAGCAAACTCAGGCTGAAGGCCATACAGAGCAGCATCAGTACTAACGACGAGATGCTAGCAGAACAGCAGGAAAGATTCTCACTACGATCTTCAACTGTCGCATTCTAAGTAACAAGCATCTTCAGCATCAGCGGAACTGTAGCCACAACTTCACTGACTTTAAAAAGGCATTTGACAAAGTCTGGCACGAGGGCTATAGCGGGTCATGCAAAAATTTAGCATCGAAGGTAAGTTTGTTCAAATCATCGAAACACTGCACAATACAGTATTGCTGAACAATCAAATAGGAGCTTACCTTTGCCAGCACTAGGTGTTGTTTAATATCTTGTTAATAATAAATGCACAATTTGTAAAGCGCATACCCACACTCCTAAGCAGCATACTCTTGGTGCTTAGGGACAAAAGAACATGGTGGTGATAGACATATGTGTGTGTGTGAGAGAGAGTACAAGAAGGAGGAAAAATAAACTCCAATAGATAACAAGCAAGTTACTACAACGATATGGACAAGTATAATATACATGTATAATATAAATTATGATCCCTTTAAAACTTTGTTTGCTATAATACGCATCAACTGATCCTTTCATTGCTGCAGACGATCTCATGAGACTGAGAAAATAATCCGCTTAGTCTGCACGCCAAGGCCATACTTGATGTTTGCTTCTTATCGTCGCAGTCCACCTTCTGGCTTTATCGTCTTACGATGGAGCACTTAACTAATGGCATCTTAAAAGTAAGCAACAAGCACATAGGAAAGCTGTTGAGAGAAAAACAAAAATATAGTCTATCTGGTCTATAAGTTTCCAACAGACTTTATCGTAGCAGTAACAGAAGAACAAAACTGTCATTTCAAGCACCTGGCAAGTGAAAACAGACTGGACAGAGTATAAATAACGTAGGTGGCACAGCATGTCTGGCACATTACCTGACACCCTACACTTTTGTGTGCATTTAACATTTTATAAACAAAAACCAAACATAATAAAATACACTCATGAGTGTTTGTGTGTGTGGTGGAGGACTTTGTAAAGATGTGTGTAGAGGTAGCATACACAGACAACAATTGACATGGGAAAATGACGTATTCCAGTAATAATGTCGGATGTGCGTCTATTCAAAACGTGTTCTTACTACCATAACCGTAGACTATTTTAGTATATTCACTAAATAAGGCGATATCATGAGGCTGAGTAATTAATCCGCTTAATTCGTGTCGCCCCGCAGCTCACAAAGACACAACTCGTTATACCGCAACTTCCTTGTTTCTTACTCATCCTCAAGTGGGGCAGCTAGTGCAGTGGTTCTTAACCTGGGTTCGATCGAACCCTAGGGGTTCGGTGAGTCGGTCTCAGGGGTTCGGCGGATCCTCCGCCACGGAGGTCAAGACACACCCGCAATTCGTGATGACACTAAAGAAGGGTTTGGTGAACGTGCATATGAAAGTTGTGGGTTCGCTACCTTAAACCACTGAGCTAGTGCATTGTCGTCTGCTAGGACTTTCGGGGAAGGAGACCGGTCAGACATAAAAGTCCAAAGTCCAAATGTGCATTAAATGGAATGCTGTGAGAGAACACTGAACACCAAGAAGAAATAATGACAAACACGCCTTTGTTCCTTTGTTGCAAGTGATTACCGTTTGAGCTCGTTAAAAGCATTAATTACAACCTAATAGTTTCTCTTTGTCTCTTAAGAAAATCACATTTCTGTGCAGTTTCAGTAGAAAGATGGGGAACAGTCATTCCAAGTATTTGTCACGCGACTGTTAAAAGTAGAGCAAAGCATCTTCTCACGGACAAGGGCTATTGCCCCTAACTGTGTCATAGCAAGCATGAGTTGTCCTCTTTGTTGGACGAATAAGTCGAATGACAGTGATGTAACTAAATGAGTGAGCGAAGTGTGAAATAATTTTTAGTGAAAAGAGTTTTTGCATTCACAAATAAGACAACTTAGGAGTGAGACTTATGAAAGACTCGCAGTGTGGTGAAATGAATGTAGTTTCTTGCAGAGCCAATGTATTGAACATGTTATTCTTTTTATCATTACTAATGTACTATGGTAACTGCGGGTGAAAGAGGAGTGTACAGTTTGAGTAGAAATGTGAGACTGCAAACAATGGATTTTTGCTGCAGAAAAACTTAATGTGCCTTTAAATAGAGCAATAAATTATCACAATTGCAGAAATTCCGTAGGAAAAGAAAGATAAAGCTTTGAGGAGAACACCCTGTGTACGAAATATCACTTCCAAGGGAATCCAAATGTATACCTGGCACCCAGTGGAGTTCACAGAAGTTACCTGTGGCTTTTGGGATCTTCGTAAGACGGATTTGGATATACGTCGCCACGTGCAACGGGAAGCTAGATTATCACCTACCCACTGATGGCAGTACGGTGAACCACTACCGCCACCTCACGGCGATTTCTCGAGTCGACACGGTCATGCGCGTGTGACCCTAAAATACGTATTGAGAGGACTCTGCCGCCCTGGAAAAAACTCCAAGATTTCTAGGGTTTTGTGCGAATTTGCAAATTAATGAAAGAAACAGGAATTGTTCAGCCTCAGGCAATCATTTTGTTGTTTGTTGAAAGAACGTGAGATTGTCTGGTTCGAATGTGTTGATTGAACCCTCTGTGCCGTCACATAGGTAACAGTTC
>SRHC01001485.1:3049-69483 GCA_004794325.1 Pomacea maculata | reverse complement strand
AACAGGTTATCAATTAAGAAGAATGCAAAATCGTGTAACATTCCACAGAACGGAATGGGTTCTGAGATAAATTCTGAGATAAAAATCTGAGATGTTCAGTCTTTAGTGGATAAGAGGACGCAAGGAATGATGTCTATGCTTTCAGTGAATTTCGACCAAAATTCTTTCTCGCGGTCCATTCCCTCTGACGGGCTAATCCAAATTCATGTCTCATATTTTTTTCTCCAGACATCAATTTTTACAGACATACGCTTTTAAAGTTTTTTCTGGCACTTTACAAATATATATTTATAGATACCGACAGAGGAAGTAAGGAAACCACAAATGGTATAAAAGCGTTGCTAAATCACGAGCTCAGACATGGAGGAGGCAATGCACTTCTTCCCGAAGTATGTCGAGAGAGGAAAAACTGTCTTCGTAGAACTTCTAATAGTCAAACCATCAATGACATGATTTTATTTACTCATCTGGGTCACAGTGACCTGTATGAAACTTCGGTAATCTACCAAGTTTGGAGCAGATGCCTCCGATCTTTAAACTCATCCATGCGTGACACACATTCTGTTTCTCATTTTCGCACGAGACCCACACCATCCATAAAAAGAAATCACCATAAAGTTCGCCCTTGCCCTTTCTGAAATCGCTTTTCCTGCAACTTGATGATCACGCCGCTGCACTCTTGTAACGATGATCGAGGAGCAATGAAAGAGAGGCAAGGAGAGATGATTGACCAGGCAGCAGGCGCCTTTGGCAGGTTTCGTGCAGAAACGCAAACTCCTCCTGCATCTACAAGGCTGCCAATTAACTCCCCCTAGTTGAAAGGTCGTGTTGCGACATGGAGATATGGCGAGCAAAGTGAGACCAGACTGTGTGACCACCGAGGCTGTTTAGGGTGGAAGAAACAAACATCAATAATGCCGCGCATCCCTGAATTTTTTTTTCTTCTCTTTTGACATCTTGCACGCTAGACCGAGGATGAGGATGCTGCGCGTGCTGACGAGTCAACATCCGGGCCAGTCTCCAAGGATACCAGTAGAAAGCTAGCGGTGTGCAGGTTATCACCTCTGTGCCCTCGGTGTTCCAGCCAGGTTTCATCTACTCATATTTTATCCATGATATGCCTCGCTAGGCGGATGAAAATTTGTCCATGAGGGGAAGATGGGATTGAAACGGAAACTCCCTTCCCACTGTAGCACCGCACGCGAAAGAATGGAGCGTGGTAAAGGTTGGAGGGGAGGTAGTACCGCAGACAGATGCACAAACAAGTGTAGAGAAACAAGGTAAGTGAGTATGTTGTCTTCGTCAATAACCCGCAACAAAAGTACTAATGATGACACGTGGCACAATGAACGGAGGAGAGAACAAAATATTTTTTCTCATTGTTTTCTAGTTCACAATTTTTCCTTCCATTTTCCTAGAAAATCAGAACAAATTACTTGACCCCAGCAGCGGGTGGCTGGGAATCAACCATCAAAAACATGGCCACAATTTTCTTGCTGCCAGTCTCCGCTGTATTACAGTGCGGTGATTGAAAGGTTTCCCAAATCACGCCTTTTCTTTAAAAACAAAAAAAGTTGAAACCATGCATTGTGGTTTGCATGCACAGCTGGACTAAATGGGGGGCCACTTTATGTCCTCTTTCTCTCCCATTTGTTTTTCCTCCCTGTGAAAGCTGTGCAAGGTTTGACTAACGAGTGTGGAGTCTGCGCACTCCGCGGGACTACTTCAGGCACTTGACCTCGGACACGACGGCGCAGGGATATCTCTGGGGAGGAATCTTCGTCAGGAAAAATCCATTTATTTTCGAAAAGGAACCGCAATCCTGCTCTGTTTTAAGTTATTCCCTCTTGTTGAAAACGTCGATTACTGTCTGCGTGACATTATGTCGCTCTGCACTCACCGCCCTTTCGTCCTTTTTCTACTCTGGCTTTTGGTGTGTGTGTGCGTTGTAATCTTTGTAAGTGACTGCAAGCAAGCAAGAAAGAAAGAAAGAAACAAACAAACAAACAAAGAAGGAAAGAAAGAAACAAACAAACAAACAAAGAAGGAAAGAAAGAAACAAACAAAAAAATAAACAAACAAGCAAACAAAAAAATACTAAAAGATAGCAAAGTTATGAAGATCATTGTTCTGCAGTTATTTGTCAAACACACCAACAAAAATATCAGCCACCTACCCACTATTCAATCTTTTAAACGTTCACTGAAAACGCACGTCTTCCGTAAACACAATCCTAACACCATTGCAAACAATTCTAGTTCCTTCTCTCACCCTTCCATGGTCGTCTTCCTGTTGCAAAATCACGATGCTCTCAGTTCTTGTTACTTGGTTTCTCTTTGCGATTTTGTATTTGTTTTTATTTGTCGTCGGACCTGTTGTTTATCTTTCCGTAGTGCATATCTTGTTTGTTTATTCTTCTGTCCCTTGTCTTCTGTCCATGTTTCGCTCTTGTTCTTAAGGGCTAAGAGCATGCTCCTTACGAGGGTGAATATGCGCTATTATTATCATCATCATCATCATCATCATCATCATCATCATCTTTATTTTTTTTAAATGTTGGTGTTTCTCTGGTGCAAGAACTATTGGCCAGGCATATCTCCAAAAAGTACAGTTGTGTTCTTCAGCTAATTACTTTTAAGATAAATCCATTCAATACTTGGATAGCCAATAAAACCTGACATAATCAGCTTTGTTACACAATTTCAACTTGGCCTAAAGACATTTTCGTAGCCGAGCAAATTACTCCTGAATTAATTTGACCAATTTGGCAAAGTGGTGTTTGAAGGTCACAGGAAATCAATTGTTTTGGGGGCAAACGCTCGGGTCATTGCCACCTTGACCAGACTTATTCAAACTTGTTTTTGGACACAATGCCAGCAAAGTTGCCAATACGATGAGAATTTAGAATAATTGGTAGGTTCGGCACTGTTCACAGTCTAGTGCAGCCATTAACGACAAAGAAAAACAACAACAACACTATTTCTGTTGCTGTAGTTGAGTATTCTTGTGTTCTTTTTTTTTCCCCCTCCTTCTGCCCTCGTGACAGGAGTTGCCTGCTTTGATTTCTGGAAGCTGGTCTGCCATCATACAAAGTGAGGCTAGAGAATTGTAGCAGCTTTGTGAGCGGGGAACAGTTCCGCCTCCAAGGAACACCGGGGCTGACCTCCCCTGCCTCGGAGAGACAGGCAATGGCGACATCCGAGAGGCTTAGTTCCGAGCAGCGAGCTGCTGATGAAATCAATAGCATCCAAACGGTCACCCATGACTACCATGACGTTTGACGGGTGTCGGAGGAGAGAGGAAGGGGTGGTGAGACCTAATTAGTTGCCGCGCATTGCATGCCGGCACCATAATGACAACCAGGAGTTCTTTCTCGTCGACATCACGTCAACTTCTCGCGCTTTAAGACCAAGGAGGGCCGTCGGCTGCTGACATCGTCTGTCTTCCCAAGGAGATGCTTGTGAAAAGGCTGTGGGGAGCTTTCTGGAAGCAGGAGCCTCTCTGTCTAAAATCGGTAACAGTCCTTGTTTGAGGGGTAGAGGGCGGCAGGGGTTTGAGCAGAGGTTCGTGTGGGTGGCAGTCATGTGATGTCACAGTAAATAGGTCTCGCTGTCGAGGTCAAGGTCGGTGAAGGAACTTCAGGTCTGGTGGAGACATCCTCTCAATCATCATTATCAGCATTATTCTCGACACGAAACCTAAAGCTCTGACGCTTGGTCGTCTGCCCACGCTGACTTCTAAATACTCTGAGGCAGAATAGGGATTTATAGTCTCATCATCCTTGTAATAATGATAATACTTAAGTATAATAGTATGCTGGTGTTCGTTGCAGAATGTTTTTGAGTTTTTGGGGGATGTTCTGGCAGTTTCTGTTGTTGTTCTAGACCTGTTCGTAACAACTTCGAAGCTAGTAACATTGTGAAAGCTCATGACAGACACTTGAATTATTTTCAACTTTTAAGTACTTAATGACTATTATCTACCTCCATCGTGTGTCCTTGTTATGGCAAATGACTATATATTTCTTGAACGCAATTCCTTCGAGGCCCTTTTATCAAACTTCAACCTTTCAAACCAGGGAAAGACAATCGAAATGAGATACTTCGAAACTGAGAAATAGCCATACGCTCAGGTAATTACGATGGTCGAAGCTTTTCCTTTCTTCCCTGACTCCTTTGTCCAGTCTTGTCTTTGTCTATTTTAAGATTCTCCAAATTTAGTGGACAAACAAGCTACAGAATAATTTGACTCTTGAATGCGACATTGTAGACAGAAAAATAATCCTGATGGGTGAGTTCAAAGAAAGAAAGAGTTCAATGACCTAACAGGACTTGGAGTCGGATTTACCGTTATTAATGACAGTCAACCACGAGATGAGAAACAAATTAACAGTTTTTTGGGGGACTGCAGAGACAGTTGATTACTGAAATAGGTGTAAGGAAGAGACAAAGAGTATGTGAGAGTGAGGAAAAATTACAAATCTTTATTAATGAGGGGGATGGTATAAGCTAACGATGTATGTCTTACGATTAACCATATCCCGAAAGAGAGAAAGCAATAATAAACAAAAAATGAATATTATAACAATGTTCATTAAGTACTCAGAAAATAAAAAAAAACAAAGAGAGTATAATTTATATATATATAAGCTGATCTACCTACATTCACAAAATTTAATGACATACGGAGAGAGGCAGACAGAAAAAAGTAATTCATGTTCTTTGTTGTCAATCCCTCTGTCCAGTCACCAGACTGTTGATGTAAACTTTACATTTGTTTATCTCCTCTGACGCAGCAAGACTGTCCAGTCGCCAGAGGCATTGTGTCAACTGGTCGGAAAAATAAAAGAGAAAAATGAGTTCTTTGAGTCTTTTCTTCTCGGTCTGATGATACGGATGCTGTTATTCCTCCTTGAGTCCCACTTCTTCACTCATGTCTTTGCATTTTTCATCGCCCACGTCAGCTCTAGTTAAGTGCCCTTTAATTTTGCTGTTTGCTTACTTTGCTTTTTGCCTCAACGACATTGAAAGATGAATTTCAAGCGTTGTTTTCCTTTTGTTCTCTATATTTGTTACTTTTTAAAATATTTTTTTGGAAGAAGTAACTCGTCGAAATGGTGATATATTCTTGCTTTCTTCAGTTTCTCTTTTTTCCTGTCTGCTTGTCTTACTGCTAGACTACTAACTGATAATAAAATAGTATATATTTTATCCAGCCTCAGAATATAGTGAGGGGAACTCACCAGTGCCGTGTAAATGTTCCTGTGCTCTTCCACCTCTGTAGTCTGATGACTGCTGGGAAGTATTCCGTATTCATGCAATAAAAACACCGAGTACCATCGCTGGCAACACCTGCTTGTTGTTAACTCCTAACACACTACTTGCCCCAGAAATTCCACAGCCTCTCTACATTTATTGGACAACGCTTTTATTTCCGAACCACTAGAACATTGGACTTCTTACTCTGGGAATACTTTTTATTCTCGTTTAGCGCACGCGTGTGTGGATAGGCGGGAATGTGTGTGTGTTTGTGAGTCTGCATGTGTGTGTGTGTGTGTAAAGATAACTGCACGTTTACTAGGATGCGTCACGTGCAAAAAAAAAAAAATGTAGGTTGTTCCTTCCCGACAACAAGTGAAACATAAAAGCTTCTTTATAATCCCGTTAGGTAAAGCAGCTTTGCGAAAATAATACCGAAAGGTATTTACGACACTGGCATAAGCTCTCGTACTGAAGGTAACGGATTCCTGTCTGTGGAACCTCGCGCCCTTTAAAATGGAAGAATTGTCTACCAAACAGACGAAGTTTCAAACTTGTAATATTCCTCTTCAAATAAATAAACAATAAATGACGACAAATAAATAAACCGAGACAACATGCACAACACCTGACATCCCTTTCTTGATAAGTGTCTACATGCAGTGACTTTGATAAGTGTCATGGCTTCAGACAGATCTTCAGACAGTTCGTCCTCTTGGTATTGCGTGTGTTCTATGTACCCTGTGTACCCTATGTACCCTGTATATGCAGCTCCTGGACAACGAGCCGGTTAAAAATGAGGAGCACGAATCTGTCTGGTAGTTCCTGCTTCCTGACCTGCGTGTTTCCAGACTCTGGCAGTCGATGGCCATGATCTCAGTTTCATGTTTATTGACATCCACCAGCCTCCATGCGGTTCTGCACTTTTTCTGTAGTCATCAACACCGGCTAGGATGGCGGGACAAAAAAAAACCGATGGAAAAACTTTTTCAAAAAACTTTGCACATTATCTTTTGAAATCTTCACCATAATTATTTCTCAGCGCTGTTAAACATTTTCCATCTTCTTCCTCTCTCTCTCACACACACACGCGCGATTTTTTTTTTTTGTTTGTTTTTGTTTTCTTTCCTCGGATAAATATTTTCATAGCTGTAGGAGATATCCTGATTAGGACGTTGGATGGGGGGGTGGAAACACTCACAGACGGAACCTCAAAGGATCGGAGGCAGAGAAGTCTTTGTGGGCTCGTGACAGCGAGTGACAGGACACGTGATGAGAGGGTCGTGACAAGTGGCGGGGCGGCCATAGCCAGCCTTTGTTCTTCTAATGACCATCAAGCGAGGTCTGTGTTGAGAGGCAGGGCTACGTGCTGCGGGGCAATCTTCACCAAAGGACAAGAAATGGGGAAAGAGGGAAAAGTTAAGAAGAAGAAAGTATGGGGAAGGGACAAAAACTAATGTAGATGGGAGCTAGGAAAGATGAGACAGAGCGGAAACAAGAGTAAAGTTTCCTTCGGCAGGGCTTGTTTGCTTTGCGAGATAGAGTGAGAGAGGGGGATTGATAACCAGAGGAGGGAGAGGGAGGAGAGGGGGAGAAAAAGAACGAGAAGTGAAAATGAGGAGAAATAGCGATAGAAAGAAGGAGATAGGGGGATGAGAGGAAGAAAGGAAAGATATAGAGAAGATGAGAGAGAGGAGAGAAATGGAATGAGATGGGAAACGGAAAGAAAGAATCATAGAGAGAGATATACAGAGGGACAGAGAGAGAGAGAGGAGGAAAGAGTGGAATAGAATCGAGTGAAAGAGAGATGGAAGAGAGAAAGGGGAGAGAGAAAAAGCAGGAATGAATAATGATGTGATTTTGTGCTCATTTTTGTAATGTTGGTATCTGCATCTGAGGTCTTCGATTCTGTGTATATATATATGTCTGTGACACACACACCTACACGTGAATCTTTTTTAGGGTCCTCCATGTCATGACATAAATGTTAAGGACAGAATATCTCACAGATCCTCCTCAGACCCATCACGATCAGAAGCATCAGTCCTTTGTCATCCAAGAGCTTCCTGGCCTGCGGAGTCAGGCTTACTCTCCCAGACAACACCGGAAACACATTTTTTAATTTCTTTTTTGTGTCTGTTTTGTTCATTTAAAAAAACCCACCTACGCACGAGTCTGCCGAAGAAAGCTGTTCTGGTTCTTTCTGGCCAACGCAGCAGACGTGCTGAAACCGCACCACGTGACTTGACGAGGGATGGGGAGACCGCTACCGCCACCACAGTACTCATACAGCGGGATGCGCGCGCACTCTACACTCTGGGTCCGTGTGACTGGAATTCGTTGCGTTTACAACCTGAAAAACACTGAAGTACATTAGGAAACTCATCTGTTTTTGTTTTCTTAGTTCAACTTGTTTGTGTTGTATGAATAAACAATGTGTGTGTGTGTGTGTCGGGGGGAATTATTTCTTTCTGCAATATTTTGAATTTCGTTTATTTTTCATTATGAGTACAATCTAAGTGACTGCATGCGTCTAGTTTTTCAAGTCTACGGTTCTTAGCAGTTTGTTTGGTTTTTGTTTTGTTGTTTGCTGGTTTGTTTGTTTGTTTGTTTGTTTGTTTTGTTTTTTTTTGGGTTTTTTTTGTTTTTTTTTTTGGTGTGCGTTTGTGTGTGGGTGTGGTGGGGTTCTTTAACAGTTTGAAATAATGCTTTAAAAATCCTTGGCAGCATCAAGCATGTCTAGTGATTTTAAGCTTCGTTTATTGTAGTAAACATCTTGAAAGTGCTACTGAGTTGTTCATTTTTTTTTTCTTTCCTCTTCCTTGTATTATCTTTAGGTTGGAAGATACACCCAGTCAGTCACTGAATAATTCATGTATTCATTTCTTTCTTACTTGTTACAATTTTTTTTTAAATTTTTGTATTTTTCTAATTTCAAGTGTGCTTTTAATGTCTAGTCCATGAGACCGTGATTACCTCCCTTGCTCTCAAACTTCCGGTCTGAAGTTAGAATGTTATCCTTGTGATTCATGCCAGATGAAAGCCTCGTCATTGCAGACACTCCTTGACCTGTCATGGTTAGCCACAGTCCAATGCTGTCCTCTAGGAACTGAAGAGCTGAGGAGTTGGGTGGTGCTCTTGTAGTTTCTTTTCAGCATCATTCGCATTTTTCTAATTTGAGATTCATTAAATTCTGGAATTCTAAGCGCTGTTATAAAGTAAATATTTCCTTTTAGAAACCCTCAAGGAAAGGGATTTTAAGAAAATATTTTTCCAAAATCCCGAAGTATTACATGAGGGCTTTCGAAATCGAAACGAAATTTTCTTGAGGAAACAAACAAATAAAAATTTAACTGTGAAAACAAAAGAATAAATTTTCATAAGTGAGTTTCATGCTGCATAAATTAGTTCTGCAAATGTTAAACCTACTTTTTTACAAGAAAAGGAAGGTAGAATGTCTCAAAGGAAAAAAAAATAGTAGCGACGGAGTGGAGAATGGCTCAGGGTGGAAAAAAATGTACAAGCAGAACAAAAATTCACAGGACTCAAAGAAATTCCTCTACATGGAGCCTGTGATTAAGTGACACACGAAGAATGCGCTGGTCCCGGTTCGCTGTTGCCTTTGGCGAGAGGGCAAAGCAAAGCAAGAAACAAAGATAAGAGAAAGATGATACAAAGATGACCACTGTCACATCAATGTTTTAGAAGCAGTAGCAACAGCAGGAGCAGCAGCATCAGCATCAACAGCATTAACAACAGCACTAACTGATTTTGCTGAAAGGAAGCTGCTCAGAGGCTGTGAAAAGCATCAATGTTAGATAAGAGCATCTCTATTCGATGTCAAGAATAGATGGTAGTGTGAATTGGCAACGACAGGTGTGAAAGTTCAGGTGCCATTGTTAGTGTCAAGAGCATGTGAGTATGTTAGTGTGGATAACAGGTGATCACGTTAGTTTAACGAACAAGCGTTACAGGTGTCAAGAACAGGTGACTGTCTCACAGTCAAGAGCATGTGCTGGTGTATGAGTCTCTAATGTTGGTGTTTGAGCCAAGAACAGGTGCCTGTAGCAAACGACTATGTCAGGATATGCTCCAACAATTGGTGGGTGCAATGTGTGAAAGGCATGCCAGGGGAAGGGGTGTAGACGAGTGTGGCCAAGCTGAAAAAGTGGTTCACGAAGTTTTCTTGAAGAACATCTCACAAGCAGATGGCGGGTATCGCAGCAGGCGCTGTGGGAAAATAGTCTAACGTTTCTCGTGTGGCTCCCTGTCTGCACAAAATGTAGGAACAGGAACAGGAAGACTCACAAATGGCACAGAAGTAGTCAGACCCACTTTTCTGGAACATACAGTCGATATTTCGTAAGCAAAGATGATTGGCTGAATTTCTGAGACCTAATTTCAGTTCCCTTGTCCAGGTCAAAAACTTTGTATGACAAGATTCAGCTAGGCATTGGAGAGCAAAGATTCTTACAAATAAATTCCAAAAAAAAATAAACAATGTTATAAATTTTCACTATTGTAAATGTTTCGTCAGGGAATCTGATGCAATGTGCTTCCATCAGACAACTTGATGTGTTTTCAACTAGATGAATATATTGAGCTCTCATTTCAACTCGCTTAAGTATTGAATAAGGCAAAAATAATTCAGAATAACTATTAAACTCGAGAGACAGAAAACTTGATATCGATATTGCTCAGGGGAATAGTTCTGATACTGTCGATGGAGCGCAAAAATCAAAACTCGCATCGTAGTCTGAGGGCAACGGCAAGTGGTGTTGCCATCCACCCCCAGTCCCACAGTTTACAGGGTGTGGACGTGCAGGGGAGGACACTCCCCGACATTTCTCTCCCCCTCCCATCCCCGTCCTCGGAATTGGCTTCCATCTGGGACTGTCTGGAATCTTCCATCTCCCTTTCTGTCTGTTTCTCTCACGCTTCTTTTGTAACACATTTTGTTTCTTTAGTCTGTTCTTAAACGGCGTTCAAGTTCTTTATCCTTTCCCTTCTTCCTCTCCTGATTCTAGCTGAACTTTCACCTTCTGTTAGTGTATGGTAACACTACAAGGCTTCCCGTGTGTGTGTGTGTGTGTTTGTTATCTCTCTGACAATGTCTGTCATTGTCTCCAGTTCCTGAGTGTCTGACCTTTTCCAAGAGAATCGTTCCTGTCTGCAAGAGACGAATAAATTCCCATTTTCTGCCCAGTGTCTGTAAACAGTTGCAGCGACGGTGACGACCCTCCCAAGGTCTCTCGGAGATTGCTGTTCATCTCCACAGCTCCGTGGCAAAGCTGTAAGCAGCATGGGTCTGCAAACCTTTTCAAAGGAGGACTTGGTTTGAGCAGAAATGGTCACAGACAGACAGACGACAGGAACTGGGGAGGAACAGCCTCTCTCTGGCATGTGTACTGTTTGCTCTGTCACTCCAGATCCTGATGGCCGGCTGGGGCCTTTGTGGGTTGATGATGGGGGGAAAGGGGATGGAGTTGGGAGTTCAATCAACAAAGTATGTTTGACATATATCATGCGCCATGTTGATACAGACATTGTTGATATTTGACACAATGTTGATTGAAATTGTGTTTGTTGTGTGTTGTTGACTGTGGGACATGATACAACAAGGCAACAGCTTGCCAAGGACGGAAAACAACGAGAGGTAAACAACATAAACTATGTTCAGTTATTGATACCTCACAGCTGTGCTTCTCTCTCTCTAAGCAAGTCAGGAATGACAAAAAAATTATTAATGTTTAGTGTCAAGAGTAGTATGCAGTTTCCCTATGAACATCAGATAAAATATGTTGTTATTAATAATAAATAAGTAACATAAAGAAAACCTCCACAGGCTGTTGGCTCAGGTTGCCCTGGAAATTACATTTTGTTCTCGAGTGTTATAAGCTCATGTTCATTTTTTTCATTGTTCTGTTCTTTTTTAGGTATAAATATCGGGTGAACAATATCTTCAGATGAAAAGTATAAAATAAAACAAACTCATCAACACTGAGTTAGTGATCATGTTTTCTGGTTTACATTGTTTTTTCTGGTCCTGTCTGCTTAGAGACAGGGAGTGGTAAGTTTTATTTGTTCCAAGTCAATGGTCAGCATGATATTATGAGTGTTGGGTATTGGTGTATGTTTGTAAATACTGGGTATTAAGATAAAAATTGTTATTAATATATAAGCACGACACCTCGCTGTTACAATTGTGTAATATAAATACTTTTACCTTTGCTGTAGTGACTGACTAGACTAATAAAATTATGTCATCTCTTTCACTCATTCTCCCTCTCACACTCCCTTTCTCTCTCATTCTCTCACACTTAGTCTATAACTCGTTCCAACTCTCATTTTCTCACACTCTATCTCACTGTTGTTCACTCTTTCACTCTCTCACTCTCAATCTTTGACTCACATTCATTCTCTCTCCCTCTATCAATCTCTCTTTCTCTCCCTCTCTCTCGCACACCCTACAATCTTCTTAAGTTTCTCTCCTAGTCAGATTAATGAACCCCTGACATTTAATCCTGTTAGTGGCAGTGTCGGGTATTAAAGACTTGAATCTTTCATGAATCTATAACACTGATTACTCCCCAGACTGGCCCACCTTTCCTCTCATGTGGGTCGCCTTCAGAAATCAGTCTGATATTTGACCTTTGCCCCAAGATCATGAGCGACACCTTCCCTCAGAAAAGGAGGACACAAGTCCAGTAACCCATAAAATTCGAGCTTTTTAGTTAATTAATATAGCGGCAAACATCTTTTGGAAAGCTTGATTAAGGTGTGGGACTAACAGCTATCAATAGCAGGGTGAGCTTCATCAACTTCAACTTCACCCTAAGAAAGTGTGTTCGTGTGTCTGCATGTTTGTGGAGAACTTTGAGTGAAGAAATATTTGATGTAAATGCGCTAACTAAACTTAATCGGTATGGAACCTGTCGGAATCCTGAAATGGATAGGAACAAAATCAATTTCCACTCTGTATGCGGGAAAACTATGAATTATTTCCGAGATGACATTAGAAAGTTTCAACGAAACAGAAAAATTGCGCAAATTCTTGCAATCATCTGATCATTAAACAGATGAAAAAGATTTTGAGCCTTCAATTGTGTGTGATTGTAGTAATTCAGTGACATTACACATGGTTAATTTATTTAGTAGGAAAGTGCTGTCACCTTGAGGTGATTTGCATTATAGGGCGAGGAAGAAGGGAGAAAAAAAACAGGAAAAAAACCTGACAACCATCAAGAGCAGAGAGCGTCCAGAGACGGGATCTGAACCCTGAGCCGCTCACTTCAGTGGTGATAAGTGTTTTGAACCGCTGCACTACCGGGTGCCCCATTGAGACATCCTCTCTGCTTCAATCTAGCATCTCATTGCATTTCTTATCTACTGATGCAAGTGAATATGGAAACGAAACATCATGGAGACATTGAATTCAGGAACCGTAGACACTCGGGACAAAATGAAATTGTGGAAAATAAGATCGCCATCACGTGTGCAATGCATGAATATCATTGTGAGAATTCTTTTTTTTTTATTTCATGTGACTGCCTTCTGTTGTTTCCAAACAAAGAGCTGAAAACTGTATATGCCTGGTTAAACCTTTGAGAAATTAAAAAATGTACGGGATTGACATTGATGTACTTTCTGAAGCTCAATTTACAGCCTGAATCTTTTCTTGTTTCTTTTTCCTTTCATTTTTCCCCTTTTCTTTTATTCTTTCCTGCTTCATTTGAATAATGCGATTCTCGTATGTCTCCTAACGGCACACAGAGGCTAGCTAAAGTCAGAAACAAATCCCTAACTTTCGATCAGTTTCTTTCTTTTTTTTTTTCTTTAACTTTTTTTTAATTCTTTTACTTTCTGTTTTCTTCTTTTTTTTTTTCTTTTTTTCCGTTTGAAATATTGCAATTTTCTTGAAATTCAATCCCCTGACGATGCAGGGTGGCTATTTAAGGACCATGAACTCTCTGTGATGGAAGAATGTCATACGTCGTTGGCGGAGAGTCTAGTTTCAGACTTTCATCTGTCTCACCTTCTAACTCTCCGGATGCTGGACTTTTTAACAACTGGCAATTAAGAGTTTCTGTTAACGGTCTTCTGTCAGATCCTGTTGTCACCTGGTTCCCCTCAATGCTCCTGCTTGTCTCCAGTACTGTTCACATTGTATTCTAACAGTTGTAGAAGCACTAGGGAGAGGAGCTTTCTTGTAAAATTTGCTGATGACAGTCTTGCTGTTTCTTTTGTATCATAGTGAACATGTTCATAGTGGCGCTCTTCCTTTGTTCTTGTATTGAATGCCTGAAAGATTAAGAAAATGATTTTCGACTTTCAGACGAACAGGCCTAAGCAGTCATCAGTATTATCCATGATGATGCCATCGAGGTTGTGGACTTTTACAAATATCTAGGTACAACCTTTATAACAAGCTTCGATGCAACATCAACACTGACATCATCCTGTGTAACAGCCAGCAACATCTGTACTTCCTACGGAAACTCAGATCTTTCTCTGTCAGCTCTGTCATCCTCACTCGGTTCTATCAGTCCTTCATTGAAAGTCTCATCACATTTTCTTTCATCTCTTGGTTCCACAACCTCTCCCTAGGGAACATGAACAGTGTTGTGTCCCTTGTTAATATTTGTTCCAAGATCACCGGAACCAGGCAGAGGTACTTGGCAACCTTTTGTCATCAACAAATCAGTGATGTCTAGAGGGAGTGTATCACAAGAACGAAGATTGATATTATTCCAGAATCATGGAAACAGTATATTGCACGTGACCTAACCCCACAGAGTCGTTAAAGCTTCACTTGTCTAACTCTCTACAACAGAATTCAAGAGAGCCATCACGGACAATGTCGACAATAAGCTGTGATGGACCCACAAATCCTTTGTTGGTGTCAGCTTTAGTCCATCAAACTCCCTCTTTGTGTAATGTTGGCTAAAAAATAACTTCTTTGCACTATGTAAGAGGTAGTAAACAAAAGGACCCAATCACAAGTTAATTAGCCTTGAAAGACATCTCACTCAACAGTTCTGTCCAGAAACAAGGCGGCACACATCACAGGGCGAAAAGCATCATGGGTAAGCGTTAAGGCCGACATTGCAAGTATGAAGAAATGTTATAAAATGACTTGAGGAGCGTGCCGTCCAGAAATAATTGAAATATAATTCTGTTGGAGGGAACTTAATGTTAGATTATTGAACAAATTGTATAATATTTTGTGGAGGATGTATGGGGCTGGTTTGTCGTAAAGTTGTCTGTTTAGACATAGGAAGGATAACTCTTAAATATTTAAACTTCGCAAACTATTTGGCTTCAGGGGCGTTGATTTACGCAACTCTGAAATGAGAGAACTTTCAGGGACTGGAAATCAATCAAACTAATGTGGTTTTATTTCTAAGCTGATCACATTTATCGTTCCCGTTGCGCAATGCTCAAACACAATTTGAATTTTAAAAAAAACAAACTCGTAAAAATAAAACAAGAAGCGGAACAAATGATTTAACAAAATATTTTACCCAAGACTACGTGATATTCAGAAAACAAAGCAAGCGAATTATAAGTCGAGGGCAATAAATTTTCATAGACAATGTACTGGTGGCTTGGGAAATTAAGATAAGTAAACACAACACTGAGACTTGAAAAGGATGCAAATGTTTGCAGACCTCAGCAACTGAGGCAGAGCTTTGAAGAGGCTCGAGATTAGGGCAGAGGTTGATTTTGATGTATTGCTTATAATTTGAAGTATAATTAAGAAATTAGTTTTTAATCCTAGAAAATATGTCATAAAAATGTAGTGACTGCACATTTGAAAGGATAGCTGCATCATGGGAACGGTAAACAATTTGATGTCGATGCCAACCACAACAACAACACACACAGACGAAGAATTCCAAACCTTTTATGTCTGTTGTGTGCCGGCTGGAGGACAAGACCACAGGAGATCAATTTTCTCTCATCCTGCATTCAGTTTCTCACAGTCTGTATTTTATTCGAAGACCAAAATAACTCTCACAGCCATGCATTTTTATATCTGAGAGATAACGGCACCCTCGGACCTTGATCACAGACATTATTGGTGATAAGTAGGCAAGGAGAGAGCCCATTAGACTTCTGTCTTCACACTTTAATAAAGCCCTCCACCTAGTGTTTATCAGCAGCACAGTGATAAAGCTCTCGTCATTGTCAAGGGTGTGAGGTTTGGATCCTTGCTCTGGCACATATTTTGAAGAGACTTCTGTTTACCAGGCAGGAAAAGCAAACAAACAAAAGTCTACCCCTCTGCATTTCTGTCTGACTGCTCGTCCATCTCTCTGGTTGGCTTCTAACTGTATTTTTCTGTAACTTTTTTTCTTGCTGTCTCCTTCTGTCCATCTATTCTTTTATTATTCAATCTGTCAGTCTGTCCACTTGACCGTCCAATCGTGTGTCTGTTGGTTTGTCTCCTTCTGTCGATCTATTCGTCTATTAGTCATTCTGTCAGTCTGTCCTCGTGCCCGTCCAATCGTCTGTCTGTTGGTTTGTGACTGATCGTTTGTTCCCACACTTGCTTATTTTTTTATGATGACGTTATCGACAATCCCGAGAATGTTTTTAAAAAAATGTTTCCCGTCTTTCCTCTCGTTTCCTTCTCAAACTCTCTGACGTCATAGAATATGTCGGCCATGTTTCTGTCATCAGACACCCACCGGCTTATGGCAAGCTGCTGAAACCGACAAAACTTCTTACTCGAAAGTTAATAGTTCTTTAAAATAATAAAAACATAGCAGGGCAAAGAATAAAAACAAAAGAAGGCAAAACAAAAAAACAAACAAACGAACAAACAAAAAAAAGCCATCATTCCTGTCAGCCATTGGCTTGACGCCCAGACGTTCACAGAATGTAGTTTGTGAATGTTCAGCAATTTCTCTCGCACCGTTGAGTAACAGGAAGTGCAGCCATAACCGTTCTCCCGACAGACTAACACACGCAGTGTAGTCGTGTAGCACGAAAGTTCTATCCTAGCTCCGCCATCAGACTGATGAACTACTGATGGAGGATGGCGATCCACGGGCGGCTCTACTCCAAGTCAAATGGTGCGAGAGGTGGATGTGGTCGTAAAGTCGAGAGAAAAATATATGCATGGACAGCTCCTGTTGCCACTAATCGTCAAGTGATGTGTAACTGACTTTAATAAACTCTAGTTTCATTGGAATCTGAGTTAGAGAAAGAGCTTTTGCTCCATGACAACCATCAGTAAGGCCTCTCTCTACCCCTCCATCCCTGTCCCACCTCCCTCTGGCTCTCTCTTCCTTATCTTCTGTCTGCTTAAACATGGTCTCTGGACATCTTTCTCTTTCTTTATCAGTACCAGTAGTTATACCATCTCTTGATTATTAATTATATTTTATATGCTTTAGCATAGAGTGTACAAAAAAAAAACAAACACCGATCACGTGACACAAAAGTCGTGACTATGTCTTTGCAAGCATCTCCAAGTTCCCAGTGTTAATCTTGACCATAATAATAATACATACGTTTGCCTACGCTCTCCTGATAATTACAAATATTTCTTCTTATCTTTACATTATCGTGAAATGTGTATTGTTTGTAACGGGGCATCCACATGAAACATAATAACCTTGTATTCCCGAAACTGCCCGGTACATCGTTTCCTCCCATGACAAGATAATTTCTTATATTTCTGTTTTCGAGTCATGCTTGAAGTCAGAAGACAAGTTATCGCCGCTTTACGTTGTTTTCCACAATTTTGTTTATTCACAGACAGTTTGAAAATATTATTTCTTCTCTTGCTGGGATCGATTACATGATAACATTTCCTCTTGACGAGCTACAAACATCAAGCCCTGTATAGTAATCTTTTATTTTTTATTCTTCTGAAATTTTTATCGTCTTTTTTTTATTTTTCTGTTTTTCCTTTTGTTATTTTCAGGGGGTTTTCTTTCTTCAATTTTTTTTCTTTCCAGCGTTCCTTCTTTTTTTTTTCCATCGTTCCTTCCTGCTTTCCTTACCTTAATGTCACTTCCCTTTGCCTGTCTTTCTTTTATCCCTCTCTCTCTTGGTTGTGTTGTTTTCCCGCCGTTGCCACCAAAATTACGATTACTTCCCTTTCTCTAGCATGTAATTTTTCTCTCTTCCTGTAATCGGTCCGATTACTTCCCTTTAATGTAAAAGATGAATTTGTTCGCGCTCTTCGTTATTACACGGATTACTTCCCCTTTGTAATACACGATTACACGCTGCGTCTTGGCAGCCAATGGGTTACTTCCTCCTCACTAGCTCCTCCGCGTGGCTAATTTCCATAGGAGACAGGAAGTAAATAAACACGGAGCGATCACAGAATTAAATAAGCGCATCGCTTCGTGCAAATTACTGTCGGAGGGTTGCCAGGATATTAAGCCAGGCTTCGCGATATTCCCTAGAATTTTCCACAGCTCTTTGACAACGGGAAGTGATCTATTAATAGCCTTCTCCTTTAAAGGAGAACCCAAATGAAACATGAAATTAAGCTCAAAGTTGCTAGAAAATCATTAAAACATCTGTATTAAGGTTCTTTAAAAAATAAGTAAAGAATTGTTTTTAATGTTTTTTTTTTAGAAAAAACACACCTAGAGGGATCTTCAGCTGTGGTTCTGACATTGTCAAGGCAAGCAATTAAGATCTTCGAATATAGGCTAATTATTCGCTTTTTAATGAAAAAAAATTAACTAAAGAGGGGTAAAGTTTAAACATTTATGATTTATTCATCGTGAACCATGATAAAATGGTTTCCTTAGATCGTTTTGGAATGAACTAAAGTGACTCATTTTAAAAAATAGTTCGCACCCGGGCTAGTCTTTAACTGCTCGCGTTGAAGCTGACAAGGTCTCGGCTCCCAAGATTCGATCCCGGCCCCGACACACATATTTATCACCCTGGCCTCTGCCCACATCAAGCGGCTCTCGAGGTCAGAAGCTGAGATCACGCGACGGGCACGAAAGTAGGTGTAATGATAAAACACTTACCTCCACTCCCCCATCTCTGGTCACACCCATCCACCCACTCTACCCACCCATTTATTGGCCTCCTTCGCGGTTATTCCTTCTCCAGCTCTGTCAAGAGGATTCCCTAGTCAGAGAGTGAACGGAAGTTTGTGAATGGAATGCGAGACAGGTCTTCAGTACAAACCAGGGACACACCTGGGCAAATGGTCTGTCGTTTGCTTATTTGTTACTGTGTGGTTACATGGACCAACTTTTTTTTTTCCTCATTCTCTACCCGATCGTCTGGAATGCGGTATTCTTTCTCTCTGTAAACAGCATGTGCAATTTGCGGGGAGACTGACGCATTCTTTCAATCTTCTCTCATTCTTCGTCTGGATTTTTTTATCTAACTCTTCCCTCTATGTCATGATTGCGTCAGCATGTAGGTATGTAGAGGATGAGGGGTGGGTTTGGGGGTTAGTGTTTTACACCGAGCCAGAGACTAAGGTTGCATCATGGCGAGGCAGCCTTGTCAACAGATATCACATTACAGAAAGAACAGCGTGCCCGAGACGAGAGTTGAACTCAAGGTTGGTCTGTCTTCCCTGCACTGCCCCATATACAGTGGATGTATGTTCGAATGTGCTTATATGTGTGTATGTGCCTATGTGTGTGTGTCTATGCCCATATATGTGTGTGTGAATGTTTGTGTGTGTGTGTGTGATTTACCCGCTCATTTCATCTGTTCACTGTCTCTCTGTCCATTCATGTCGGCCTCTTTGTGTGAATGACTGATAGAGCTGTCTACCTTTCCACTGTCCAGGCAGTTCTCCTTGACTTTTTTTCACATTGCCTCTACACTAGCAGCTCTTCCATTCCCCCAACGCTTTGCTTTTATTTTATTTTTATTGTTATTACTTTTTTGCCACGAGACTAACTGCTACCTCATAGCTTTTGGCATCAACCCTGGGACAATAAAACTTAGCGGACACCAGTCGATGAAACTCAGGCAACCGGTAGGTTGGGCAAGTCTTGTAAAATACACTTACATACCACTTATCTCTTTCATGGAAAGTGAAGGGAATACCTCCTATGCTTTTTGTCTTGAGTCAGCGTTAATTCAAAGTAGAGAGATATATTGCTGGGTTTTATCTTTAATTTTTTTGTAACTTCTGAAACTGTTTCATTCATTCAGTTTATTCGCTCCTGCATCATGTTTTCCTGATTAGATTCCCTCTGTGCATTGAAAAAGCATGTTGGCATGTTCAGTATTTTAAAACGATTCCCAGATCGGTGTTACCTACAAACATAAATAAAAAGGTCGCGGGTTCAATGGCCCAGCAGCCGCGGGGCGCTAGTTGGTAAAGCGAACAGCCGAGTGCTTAGAGCGAATGTGGGAGAATGACACTAGTCGCTTCGATACCCATGTCCCGCAGCATGTTTTTTTTTTTTTTTCACTTGGTTTAGAATAGGGAGTAAGTAGATAACTCTTTAGAATGGGCTGAGTCTTGTCCGAGTCTTGTCCCTTTTTTGCAGCCTGAGGGCAGTATATTGCTATAGTTCACCGTGTCTTGGGCTGAAATTTGAATCTTAAATCCAACCCACTAATTCTGCTGCCTTTATCTGTTTACTTTTCCTGATAAGCCAGACACTTACCTGGTGAGTGAACAGGTGAAATTATCTGGCAATAGGCCAAGCATGTCAACCGTCTGCACTAACCTTCAGCCTTCCCCTGGTGCAGGTACAGACGAGAGAAAAATCTCATCACCTGAAGAACTCTCCTGCCAAGGAGTCTTCTTAGATCCACGAATTTCAGGCAGGTTTTTGAACTGGTATGGCCGCACACGTGTTAACCGCATTCTGTGTTTCGTGACCAAGAAAAGAATTCGCTGATTTTTGGCGTCTCTGTGGGAAACTTCAAAGACCCTTATAAACAGGTTTTTGATCACACTAACCTGGCTGCAATCTTCATTTCCTGTGGGGCAGGCACATCTGCCGTCAAATGGCGGCGTGAGGAATCCATTGTTCACAGGATATGCAGCTGGTCAACGCATAAATCCTGCTCCTAAGTACCCTCTTGAAAGAAAAGACAAAGAAGAACTTTGTAGAACTTTCTTTAATTTCAGAAGTTAGCAAGAATATGAATTGAGCTGGTGTCAGTAGCAAAGATGATTTGCTATAGACAAAGAACTTGGTGTATAACAGGTATCTAGCATCTAGGGTTACACAGCTTCTGTATCGCAAACCCAGTAGCTGGCCATAAACAGGATCCACAGAAAGAGAAAACTCTCAAAGGTGAGCTCTGAGTCCAGACAACCCATCATCACTCCTGTGAGGACTTGTAATAAATAGTTGCAATAAGAGACCACAATCAACAACAAATCAAACATTCTAATAATATGAATATGTCCAAAAATGTGTATATTTAAATAATTAAAAGTGCATGTATACTTTAATGATTAAGGCACAGTGAACACAATATTTTTATAACTCTGAGGTGCAAGTACAGAAGGCAAGCTCACTTTCATAGTTAAGATGCTCAAGTACAGAAGTACATCAATATTTAAGTAATTAAGAGGTGACCAAAATCTGCAACACTGTGGAAATCTGTGTGATTATAAGAATAAAGTGGTGCTCTGTCATAAAAGAAATGGTTTGTCAAAAACCTGATACAAGTTATGTTAAAAAGGGAAGTAAATTCCTGGTAAAATTAGACCTGTATTCAAACGGTCCTACCTTACATTTTAATAGTAGCAAGTATTCAAATAAAATAAAATCACATTCCCCTATTCATGGTAATTTGTCAGTTGGATATTATCAGCCTGATAATTAATAGTTGTGTTGCTCTATATGTATGCTTTAAATTATCTTGGTATTATTTATTATTATTACTACTATTATTATTACTACTACTATTATTATTTATTTTAAAACACATCAGCTGTTGGTGGCTATTTTTCTGCCATTATAGCAACGATTGCGTTTATTGCATGTTTGAGCTGAATGAGGGAGAAGGGACACAACTACTGTTTCACCTCTCATACTAAGGAAAGCCTATGTCTTGCAGTTATGTCCCTTACATTGGTGAAAGTATGTGTCTTCAAGTCTTCTGCCTTCCCTTTAGCTTTTCAATATAGTAAACACAGCAACAACAAAAGTGTTTATTGCAGTGGTCTTCTCATCACTCATCGCTCTAAAGATGATTATTATTATCTCTTAATAAACAATTAATATAAAACAAGATCAATGCTGCATTTTAATTATCGCAGCTATGGCGCTAAGTGTGAATGCAACTGCAGGACAAAACCAAACCAAATCAAAACCAAAACAGAAAAAAACAACAAATAAACTTTTAAAAATGTTCGTTTTGCTAGTCTCTTATCTGACTCTTTCCACTGACAGCTCAGCCGCAGTAGGCAGGCCACGCGACTATTTTCAGTTTTGAAGAGCCATGCACACTTCAGCAACGTAGGTATTACCTTTTAGTTCTACTTACATGTAGATTAGCAAACATGGTTTGGACAGCTTGTGCTCAAGTGACTATCCGTCTTTTTGCCTAGCAGATGAAAGATATTTCATCATAAACGGAGGTGTGCAGCACAAACCTATCAGCAGTCAGAAACATAATAAAAATCGAGAAGAGAGTGATTCTTTTTTCTCTATTTCCAGTTTCCCCACTTCTCGCCACGTTTAGCGGACAATGAATAGGGAAAAAATAAGAGCTACGCTAACTTTTTATGTGTGCAGCACATTTTTTAAAGACTCCAAGAGAAACGAAACTAAAAAATACCAACAAATTACAAATCAATCAATGTAAAAACAGAAATACTAAAACAAAATAGAAAAGAAAGTGTGAACAGAAAAAAAAACCAAACTACAAAAAAGCGAGAAATAAAACAAACAAAACAAAGAAACTTTTTTTCTGTCTCTTTAAATTCGTTTTTGATGCACAGATAATACATATCTACTTCCCCACGACAGACATACAGGATTTCTAGTGCTGACTGTAAACAGGATCAGATTGAGTGTTTACAAGCGCTTAGCCTTCAAAAAGCCAAGGAGTCGTTTCTGTTGTGAAATGTGTTTCCTTCTTTGAATCGACATCTATAATCTTAGTTCCGCGTACACGAGGAACACTTGTATCTGTGTTCCTGTCATTACTGAAGACGCTTAAGTAGAAAGTAAACAAAGAAAGAACTCTGATTAACATCCGGGCTGTTCCTATCTACTCATCAAGATTCAAGTACATACTTTGGCATTATTAAATTTATTTTTCTACACTTTTTGACGACGTACTCTTTTGCATCCCCGACTTGAGCTGGAGGAACAAGGGGTTATATTGATGTCCAACATCATTGCTAGATGATTTCTCTGTGCCATCTGAGTGTTCTCCACAGCACGCGGCGGAAGGTGGGGTCACAAAAGCCGTAGACGAGAGGGTTGACGGCGCTGGAGATGAGGAAAGAATGTGAAAAGACTTCAAAGGCTATTAACTTATTAAGGGACATGTGACACCAGTTCTCGTCAGCGTACAGCTCCTTAAAGCTGAGGACGAAGAAAGGAAGGTAACTCATAGTGAAAACTAAGGTGATGATCATGAGCATCAGAGTGACGTTCCGTGATTTCTGGCTTTGTTTGGCTTCGTGATGACAAACGGTGCTCGAGCCCAGAGAAATGTTGAGACTGTTTTCGTCAGCTTCCGGCGTAGTTTGCACGTGCTGAGGACTCGCTGCCCCCGGGTACGACAGCTGCGGGAAATACTCCAGCTTCCAGTCGCCACCTGCCTCCTCCTCCTCTTCAGAAGAGCCGATTGGCTGTAAGCTCTGGGATTTTAGCTTTCGGGTGGCGGCTGACCTGTCCACTACATCCGACTTGGTCACAAGATCCAAACACAGGCTTCGACAAGTTTTTGCTTTAATCTCCAGCTCGCGCGTTTCCAAAACCTTGACACGAACATGCACCAACCCGTACAGAGAAATCATGATGGCGGAGCTGCAGGCAAACGCGACAGTTTTAAAGATAAGGAACGCAACTGCTTTGTCTCGTGCATTTGTGTCGAATCCGCAGGCGAAATAGCAAGAAAACTTGCCGGTTGAGTTATAGAAAAGGCAGTTTTGATCTGGAAAGTTTCCGTTCATTTCGATGACAGACGTGTTTAAGGCAGCAGCAACAAGGAACACCACAAGCGATGTGATCTTGGCACCTCGACTGGAAGTCACGACCTTTGACACCTTCGCACTGACTCTTTCAAAGAACTGGTCCTTCGAGTGGTCGTCTTTGACCGCCTTGAAAATCTTGTTGACCTTAAAGTAGCGGCTGAGGGCGATGACCACGAGAACGAGGCCGGTGGTGGTGTACAGGGTGAAGCCCCAGAAGGCGCTGAACTGGCAGAAGATGTCGAAGTTAAAGCCGACCGGAGGCGATGCAAAACTGAAAGTCATGAGGTGCAGTGGCATCATGATGAAAGCCGCCATCAGGTCGAGGATGGCCAGAATGCACACGTACACCTGTAGACAAGAAGCTGCGGCTATTGAGGTCAATCGGAGATATTTCATATCGTTAAACAAGAAAGTTTGAATATGGAATGTGTTTTTGGTCAAATGTTGAAGCTGTGTGTGAGTGTGAAGGTATGAACATGCTGCCTGCGTTTGTCCTATTAAAGACATTGGCAAGAATATTCGTAAGAAATTGTGTAGATACCTTGCCACAGACTCTCACTAGTAACAATGTCAACCTAACAGACATTTCTTTAAAAACCTGTACTGTACATACATACAAATATACACAGCATTAAGCACAGATATAAAAGGACATATATATAAACATACACAGATAAATGTCTCAAAAGATATTTTAAATTTAAACTATTGCGTTATACCTGCTTAGATTACTCATGGAACTATTATTCAAAGACAGAGTTTTATTTTCGGAGTTCAGTATAATATTAAGGAAATAATACCTTTGTTGCACCAGCAGAATGCCATCTGCAGCTATAGACAAACAGCACAAGAGTGTTTCCGACAAGAGAGAGAATGAGCATGAGTGCCACGTAGGTTATGGGAAGCCACAGGTCCGCCGCCTTGTGGCGAGGTTGCTCCCGGCACTCCGGGTAGTTACTGGGAGTAGACAGGTTAACAGTCATTGTTTCCTTCAATGTAGTTCAAATCTGCAGGAAAAATGTTCACAGAATAAAATAAAGCAGAACACATATATCTTAACCTCTTCAGGTAACTCACTTTTGTAACTTTTAAAAGTACTATGCCCGTTATAATATATATCTCAAACACTTTAGCTTTGTATGTGCTCTGTCTGCCGAAACTATATATCTCCAGCACTTTGGTAGCAATGTAATGTGTTCCCTCTATCAAATTATCAAAAAGAAGAAAAAGTAAACATTTATGGTTGTAGAGATAGACAATGTTTTCAAATAACTTTCTGCACAGATATCAGCAAACTTTACAGTAATTAACATAATTAACACTTTTTACATAACGCCAGAATTGTAATAAATGGCTGTTATGATTTTAATGAATAAATTATTGAGCCTGCCAGACTTGCAACAGAAATCTGAAAGAAGGAAGAGTGTTTAAACTACTGGCTTAAACTGAAAATACCTTTCACTTGAAGTGTATTACTAAGCTCCTTTTGTGTACCTAACATCGGGATGGTCATGTCTGACACATACATGCAACTAGAGCTTTCTCTTTGCAACTGTGTTGTGCAGTTAGTTCAGCCGCTTACACCACGGATGGAGTGGTTGTAGGCTACGGATGTATAAAACTGAATGGTTATCGGAGTAACTGTACCGACCTGCTGCATGTGAGGCAGACGCTCGATGGAAGGAAAGAAGGGCGGAGTGGTCAGAGCAGCATTGCGCGCACACTAGTCAGTCTGATGCCCGTGTAGCGATGCCCTGCCCCTCCCACACACTCTCTGAACAGTTGGCCCAGTGTTGACTGGACACGTGATCCTTCAGAGGGTTTGGGGGAAGAAGCTGCAGCAGGGGAGGAGAATTAGACCCCTCACCTTGGTGAAAGAGGCTGGCAGCCCACCTCACTAATCGAGCGAAACGCCAGGGGACTGCATTTACCTTTACCCTTCATCGCAATACACATGTACAGCACGATATCATCATTGATTTTCCCCTCGCCAGCAGCCGACAGAGATGGCTGTTCATACTTCCCGACATCCCTTGCTGCGTCTGGTGGCTTGCTGATGACACCCAGCTCGCCTGATCGCTTCTTAATACTCTGTGTGTGTGTGTTTGTTTGTGTTTGTGTGTGTGTTTGTTTGTGTTTGTGTGTGTGTGTTTGTTTGTGTTTGTGTGTGTGTTTGTTTGTGTTTGTGTGTGTGTTTGTTTATGTGTGTGTGTGTTTGTGTGTGTGTTTGTTTATGTTTGTGTGTGTTTTTGTGTGTTTGTGTGTGTGTTTGTTTCTTTGTGTTGGTGTGTGTTTGTTTGTGTGTGTGTGTGTTTGTTTGTGTTTGTGTGTGTGTTTGTTTGTGCTTGTGTGTGAGTTTTTGTTTGTGTTTGTGTGTGTGTTTGTTTCTTTGTGTTGGTGTGTGTTTGTTTGTGTGTGTGTGTTTGTTTGTGTTTGTTTGTGCTTGTGTGTGAGTGTTTGTTTGTGTTTGTGTGTGTGTTTGTTTCTTTGTGTTGGTGTGTGTTTGTTTGTTTGTGTGTGTTTGTTTGTGTTTGTTTGTTTGTGATTGTGTGTGTTCGTGTTTGTATGTGTGTTTGTTATTTTGTGTGTGTTTGTTTGTGTTTGTGTGTGTTTGTGTTTATGTGTGTTTGTGTTTGTAGGTGTGCTTGTTTGTTTGTGTGTGTTTTTTGGTGTGTGTGTTTGTGTGTGTATGTGTGTGTTAGTGTATGTGTGTGCTTGAGTGTGTGTGTTTGCTTATGTTTGTATGTGTGTTTGTGTGTTTGTGTGTGCGTTAGTGTGTGTGTTTATGTGTGTGTGTGTTGTTGTTTACTTGCTTGTCTGATCTCTCACTGCTGTTGCTGTTGTACAGAGTCGTCAGATCATAATACATATCATAAATATTGACATGATCCGCTTATAAGCATTAACTCGCTAAGCAGCTTGAACTGACGTGTTGTCAAGGGCACACTACTACCTTTCCTTTAAAACATCAGAGACGAAAGCGAGGAGCAAGTCGTCCCAAGTATCGAAACGTGAGTCATGATGGCTAGACGGAAGGAGGAAGCGAGAGAAAAGGAAAGAGGGATGACACATCACATCTACTCTTTATCCCAACATAACAGAAAATAACAAAGATATCACACTTCAGCTTCCACATATCAACAGAAAAAAATACGATAATTACTATGTCACTTGCCTGTCACTAGCAAAGATGCTTACTTTGCGCCCGACATCAGCAGCTCGATCTCATCAACTTCCCCCTTCAGTGAACAGACGACAGAATAAGAGGGAGTGATGGAATACGCCTGTTCCTGGCGTGGTCGGTGGAAGCCCAGCTTTTTTGAGCAGGGACAGGGGCAGGATGTGATGCGCATGTCCGGTGGAGTGCATGCAGTCAAGTGGCCCGGCGGTTGTCGTGCATGCATGATGAGGTCTGCGTTGTCCCTGTGTGTACTCATCTGTAACCCTGATAAGTGCTTCCGGGTCGTCAGCTTCGGTTTTACAATACCTCCGCGAACAAATCAGTGTTCATCTCTACACAGCATCTGTCATTTAGCCACCATTACCATCCTCACTGTAAGCTCCTTCCATCTGTTTGTAACTCCGGGCATCGAGAGTATCCAGGATGAATCCTGGGATAGGTCGGACATCCAATCCTGCAATGTACCGCCTCAACTACCCTGTCTCCTTTCTTCTTGCTAAGGTCAGCAGTAGACTTCAAGTCGACTAACACTCGCAAAAAGAAACGAGAGGACAAGATATATTTTTAATACCTGCGAAAAAAGTTTGATTTTATTTTTGTCAAAATTCGTTGTATTCGCTTTAATTTCAACAGAAAAATACTTGAGGTGCTCATCCCTCTGTTTTTTTCTGAAGAAGAGTTGGCCCGTCAGTTTGGTTTCAGGGAAAATATTTTAAAAGCAGTCGTGATGTTTTCCAGTGGTGTATGACAGACTTTACACCAAGTGAAAACCTTTGCTGGGATGAAGAAATTGATAAAAAAAAATTAATGAAATGATAGAGAGACGGGGAGGGTCTGGGGGCGTGGAAGCGGCGTGTAAGAAAAACCTCTTCACCGAAAAAAACATACATCAACAGAATGAGACAGTAGAAAGGGGTGGAGAAAACCTGAACACTGGCAATTTTGTGGTTGATGAGTCAAGCGCCATTAAGAGGCTGTGTAAGACAATATTTATGGCCGGTGGTGTCACCACTCCTACCTTGGTGTGCCAGGCTCCTCACGGCAAGTCGATAATTTGCTGGTTCTCTTCTCTTGGACAACATTTAAATTTCGGGCAGACACCGCAGCACAAAGGGCTGCTAACGAAGTAAAAGGGAAATCAATGAACGAAAAGGGGGAAAAATGCGACCAAGTCAGGAACACCCCAAGTTAAATGAAGGAAGCAGAAAATTACGGTGTGATTTGGGGGTAAAAAGGGAAAGGGAGAGAAAGGGGCTGCGTGATGGGATGGCAGCTGGGGAAAGGATGGATGGAGGGAGGGAAAAAAGTGTAATGAAGCCAAAGTGACGATTAAAGAAGAGAATCTCCCGTAGAGACAGCACAGGAGAAAAGAAAAAGGACAGAAAAAAAAATGAGAAATGCAGACCTCTAAAAGAAAAAGAATAGATACACATGGAGGAAGAAGAATTACCACAAAAAAATTAATAAATAAATAAATGACGCGGGAAAAGAAAAAGTTGATGAAAAAGAACAAGCTAAATCTTGAGCATAAAACAAGAAAGAAGAAAGAGAGAGGGTGAAAACACAAGCAAATACAAGGTTAAGTTCAAATCCAGGCACGAAAACGAAAAAATAAAAACAATACAAACTAAGGGAAAAAAACCCAACAAAACACAATACAAAAACAAAATTATAATTAAACACCACCAAAGCAACAGTAAAAGCAGCGAAACAGTAAGAAGTAAGAAACCACACACACACAGTCATCGTTCATCCGTCGAGGATAGGTGGTTGTTGTTGCGGGTGTATTTCTGTTATCACCCGAGGCTAGAGGAGCTAACGACGGCGCTGAAACACTCACCGGTAACTCGGACGTGGTGACCCCTTAAAACTGCTTTTTTTTCTAGAAAAAGAATAAGTTCATCTCTCTGATATTCTTGTCCATGTCAAGTGTCAGTATTTCTGCTGCTTGCCAGAGCCAGTTTCAGCAAATTTATAAAGTAAAGTAGTACAATAGCAATAAACGACAGTGGAGAGGATGAGAGAGACTAAAACAAGGAAAAGAAAGAAAATGAGATAAAATAATAGATAGAAGAAGGGAAAATATTACATATCATTTAACTTTTCACAAGAGCTGTGGTCGCAAGCAAAAAGGTAACCAAGGTAGATAACCTCATTTTTTTCGCTTGAGAAAACCTTTGTTGTTTCCCTTGGTAGAATGACTGCAGTTTTTCCAATTTATATAATGATTTCACCTTTCACTCTGGTTTGACAAACATAAGCGTGTAAAGAAAACGGAAGAAACTACGACTGGACACAGATAGACTTAGCCATCAAAGCTACACGGGGTGGCAGAGCTGGATTTTGTTTATCAAGACAGATACCCTGATGCAGATGGAATGGAGACCAGCACTAACCAGTAGTGTCCACTGGCAACGGCAAAGCAAGAATCTACATGAACGGAGTCCGGCTCGAAGAAGTGAACAGCTTTATTCACTTGATAGCCACCCTCTACAAAGATGGCAGCTTAACGGCAGATACCCTCGTCAGGACCGCGACAGCAACAGCGGTAGTCATGGAGCTTGATGACATCACGAGTGTGCATGGTGGCATTCGTACGTTTGAATCGCGAGAAAGGAAGGGGATGCTGCTCCATCAAATTTGAGGAGAATAAGAATGTCTTGCATTAATGTCAGCCCAACCATTCAGGCTGAAAAAAAATGTCGTCTACTAGAATCTTAGGAGACCCGTTAGCTACGAAGGACAGCGGTAAAAGCTGGTCACCTGGGGGCAATTTCACGGGAGATGAAGTCCCTCTTTTTTTCGAAAGTCCGTTAGGTATCTAGGATACATACTGCTTGTTTTATAGTTCCAGTCGACACTGTCATTATTTCACAAACTATTGGTAATGTCATCAACTACCACATCTAGTTCCCGTATTCTTTTTCAACCTCTTTTGCTGCTAAAATTGACTTTTACTTGCGTATTTTCTGTTCCTTTTTTTTTAATCTCATTCACTTATCCATTCACATAATTCCAGGATTCTTCAGCCCAAACACTCGCACTACAGCCAACTCCCCGCCTCCAAGGTTGCAGGCCATCACAGTGCCAGGTTCGCCTGGAGGTTACGGCCACAGACTGAGTTCCAGGGTGCGATGCTCGCAATACAAAAATCTCCCCCAGCAGGCGCCAAACTGTTGGGAGGGAAAGAGGTAGGAATGAAAGAAAAAAAAAATGGACAGAAATGGATGCAGATTCTGGACGGTAACGCAGAGGATGGGCGGGAGGGTAAAATATCGTGGATGATGTGGGGACGGTGAGGGTGAGATCGTCATGTGTATGTGGGGGGAGAGGGAGGGGATTGCTGGTAAATCGATTGTAGAAGATCAGCAGTGATAACCAACTGTTCAATGGTGTGTGTAGTGTGTTAAACGGTGACAGTAAGTGTGTATGTACTGGTAATGATGGCTGAATACGTAGTTAGTAAATTAATGGTTGAGAATGCAGCTGTCTCGGATAGTGAGTCAAACGCGCAGCTGTCGGGCACTTCTGTCGTGGAGTGATAGCTGTAGGTTAATTGTGTTGTACGATGATAAGTATTTATGGTGAGGGGGTAAAATGAACATGGAGCTGACTGAGTAGTCCTTTGGCCCATGTCAAATGAGGGAGGGAATAATACAACAAGATAAAGAATACACCACTTGACGAAATGGGAAAACAAATTTGTGAATCATGCATTTCCAATTAACCCCAACCGACCTCCTCTCTCTATCTGTAACACACACACACAGACACACACGCAGACACACACACACACACACGAACGCACATCCCAAAGCATCCTCTCACTCTCATTGCCAGCATCAGCGTGACAGATGACTGACAACAGTCCTCCTCTATGTAGATAATGTCTGCAATTTTGTATTCTCACTGATCAATTCGTCAATGAAGGGTCATGGTGGCTGCAAAGAGCGATAATTTACACAGGTGGCGCCAGCATCTCTGGACTATTTGCTCATGCAGTCTGATGGTGCCCTCTCTCCCCCGCTAATCATTACCGCTGGACATTACCGCGATCTAGCAGGTTGCTTGGGTGAGCGCCACCTACCTAACATCATCCCCACACTTGTCTCCCCGTCTAAACACTCATTAGTTAATTATTAAAGACATTTAAATTCCACGCGCTCTCACAAACTGGCTAATGAATAGAACACGCCAACGCTAAAGGTCCTACAACATATTGATGTTAGGGGTTAGTATGAGTGGTCCACTATGTCTAGGCATTAACCGCAAAGGGTCGATTCCATATTTTAGTAAGCAAGACATTTTTTCCATTTAGTCCTCGCCATTTCGAGAAAGATATTGTGTGGGCAGAAAGTGTTCATTTATTTTTGACTGGTTTATTTAGTGGACTGCTCAAAACTAAGAATGAAATAGGAAGTAAAAAAATACATAAAAATAAGTATTCTTAATTCTTTTTCAAAAAGCGCGCGATAAAAGGACCAACGCAGATGACTAGACAGTGGCACAGGAAGCAGTGGGACTGACACAAGCTATCAGTTCTTCTCAGGAAATGTGTTTTTCGTGTTCTGTCTGCTTGCTAGAGAGGTCTAGAAAAGTATCGTTTTCGGGACAATAGGATGAGAATAATCATGATCGATCATCGGCCATGACAGTTCACGTGACAATCCTTCCTAGCCTCACTGTACTGGAGAGGTACTAGGGGCTGGTGTGCTGTAGAGAGGGATGGGTATCGTAATTACGAAATTGCAGATTAGTAGACAGACATTAATGCGAAAGATGGAAGAATGTGCACAAGAATAATAATAACAACATCGATTGACAGACAGAAATAAAGTAGTCATTAGTAGAAAATTCTAACGACCCAAATACGTTTTAAATTATGTAAATTAATTGTGAATTTTCACGAGAGGGTGTTGATTGCTGGGTAGAAGTGAATTGGACATTACAATTTGTTTGAATCTCGAGAAATTTTGCGGTATGTTTCGCTAGATGAGTCTGGCACAAAAGTAATCGTCTAAGAAAAAAACAACAGGTGTCCTTTAAATAAAAACAGATGTTCACCAAAAACCCCACGAACATTATGAAAGTTGATGGTAGCAATTGTCTGCTTTATAATTTGCAGATGATGATGATGATGATGATGATGATGATGATGATGATGATGATGATGAAGAAGAAGAAGAAAAGACGACAATCAGAGACCAAAGCCCAGAAAACAAAGCATTGTGGGCAAACAAGTCCCGAAGGAATACCATGAGAGCCTTGTATTACTAGGTTCCGATCCCTGGAACTACTGGGCTTGAGGTCAATCGATGATGGGAGAGAGGCTGAGAGGGGAGAGAGGGGACCTGACGCCGCCACTAGAGGACGGGGAAGGACAGGGTAACCGTTGGGCATCAAGTCTGTTCAGCCGTCTGCCACTTGAACGGAGCCAGCGAGCCTCGCCGCAGTTCCGAATGCGTGAACCGCTCGTGTAACCTGTTGAGGAATGAGCGATCGAGAAAGAAAAGGAGAGAGGGGAAAAGGAGAGAGCCGCCGCTGACTCAAAGAAACTTGTAAGGATGCGTTGGCACTCCCTGGCTTTCTTCTTCTCTCCCCTCGCATTGCGCCACCACTGCTGCCACCACCGGCCGCTCAGCAGCAACAGGGGGAGACCACCGACTAACGGGCTGTGTGCCTCACTCACACCTTCCCTCTCTCCTCGCCTACATGCAAGTGTTGTGTGCATGCTGTCCGTGCAAGAGCAAGGAGTTTCTCTCCCACTCACTCTCTCAAGTTTTCGTCTGCTGCAGGGCTCAGCTAGGAACATGGATGCTAGAAGATTCTTCTCCCATCTCGTCTTCTCTAGCGCCTTGAATGACTGAGACTGAGATTGAAAAAGAGATTCGAGGACAGACACCGAGCCTGGTCTCCTTTTTTTCTTTGGAAAGAGAAAAAGAAATCAGTTTCATCCTCACCTGTATTTTTCAGCTTCGCGAAAGATCTTCAGCGGAAAATCCCCTGATTTCGCGTTATCCTCAGCAAATGGGATAACTCTGAACGAGTTTGTTAGAGTGACCGGCCCTGCGCATGGTGGATGTCCACACAAACCGCTTCGATGATCACTGGGAAATGTGTGTGATGTAAACCATTGAAGACACCGTTAAAATAAAAGTTACTAAAACAGCGGAACGGCTACCAAACCTGTGTAAAGGTTCACCATGGCAACGGTTGTCCTCCCTGCCGAGACTCTTACCATTTATGAAAGAAAACTCTTTCTAAACTGATATTCTCCTGGAGGCAAAAAGGAGCAACTGGCCGGCCGTCCTGACTACACCTGTCAGGTGACGTGAGATGACGTGGCAATCAGCAGTCATAACTTGCTGTCACGTGATGGAGTGATTTTTGTTTTCCTCCTCTCCTGCTTTCCCGCCTCACCTCGACCTTTGGAACTCGTTGCCATCCCGGGTGGCTGGTCAGCGAGGATGAATCTGTGTGGGGAGATCGGTCAGACATCGAGGGCCGCCTCACCGTGGCCAACAGGTTCGGACCTCACCTTGTGCACTTTGACCCCAGAGCAGACTCGAAAGACGAATGCGCGCTGGCGACACTGCTGCTGATGGTGAGTACCAGATCTGTCACGTGTGTGCTGTGGTGATGATGATGATGATGATGATGATGATGATGATGTGTGTGTGTTTGTTTGTTCCATCAAGACTTCAAAATGGATTTGTCCTCAAACGATAGCCCTTCCCTGTCTGTCTGTAATTGAGAGAGAATGTTTCTTTCTCTTAATTTTTTTGCATCCTTCCCTTCTACCACCTCTCACAGATTCTCAGGTAGAAAACGTTTGCGCACAGGTGTAAAAAAGACATCTGCCGGCAGGTTAAATGGGGAAACAACAGGTGCTCCGCTTCCCTCGTAAACGTTTGGACAAACTTGATGCTTGCCTTGTAACAGAGGTCAAGGCTAAAGAGAGTGTGAGAGAGAGATGAGAGTTTATAATAATTGTCACATAGCCTTATAACCAGGAACTCCAAGACTTTGCCCGCACACAAGTATTTCCGCAGCTCTGTCCCTCCCTTCGCATCCCAAAAGTCATGTCGAGTAATTCTCATTTTTTTTAAGTATTCGGTCTCCTAATTTCTTCGGTTGTTTTTCTTAATAACCTTGTTTCTCTGTCTGTTTGCTTTCCTCCAATCTCAGTCTGCAGCATTTTCTGTTCTGCAGGTTTCTCTATAAACACGTCCTGCTCCTTTCAGGCACTCTTCGTGTTTTCTCAATCAACACATCATCATGCTCGACCCTTGCCTCCTTTCTCTGTCTTGTCTCTCTTTTTAGTATCGTTGTTGATGATGTTGGTGTTGATCTTTCATGTCTGATTGCTCGAATTATGGCTTGTTTGCTCACGAGTGTGTGAAAATCTAATCATGGCAAACAAAATAAATAAGCCATCAACACTTTCATCAATATGGTTTCTTTGACATGTGCTTCCCTTTCAGCACTTCTACTCGTGCAGCTTTAACTTGGCATAGATGATTGCTGTTAAAACTGATAAAAATACATTAATTTATTTTTGAAATCTTCTGCTTCCTCTTAAGTTTGATACTTTATGCAGAAATGATAGTATAGATTAAAGAAATGGTAGTTATTAAGGTCGTTTCGCATCTCGAAACTTTGATCGGAAATGACTTCAGTATCTATCATTGAAGCCCAGCTGACCATTATACTTGCTTTTCCCTTTAAACTGTTATCATCAAAGAATTAAAGGTGGTGGTAGATGTGGTTTTACTCATCGTTATTTCAGGTAAAATAAACCTGGGAAGCCATATCCTCATAACGTGTTTCTAATAACGGTTTCTAAGAGAAAAAACACTGTTGTGGAAGCGACACACTCTCCCCATGGTGCACTTGGCCTGTGAGGTTGGAGAGAGGTCTGCTGTGTGATGCTGTCAAGTGCAGAGCCGTTATGTCAACGCCAGCTACGTGCTACGTGAAGCTACGTGAACGTTCTGTTCGTTCCCTGACGCCCTCCTGATGCTATTGCCGCCAGCAACAGGTCCGTATCCCTGGCTCCAGCCGAGTGTCTCCTAAGGTGAATAATTGATGGACGCACCAGGGTAATCTCCACCTTCTGGTCCAGGGAGTCAACGGCGGGCGTCGACACTCCGACCGTCGTGTCCTTTTGGTGGAACCAGTCTGGATGGCATCTTAACAAATGATGTTAGTGTCCCGACCACAGACAGGGTTAATGGAACTTTCTCTTGTTCTTTGCCATTTGTTTTCTCTTTCGTTCCCTTGTCTGCTCTTTCTTTCCCTCGTTCCCTCATGCCACGATGTCATATGGTAGTCTGAGTTACAGGTAACAGATATATCTATACATGTATACGCAGAAATGTGTTCGCATGTGGGATGAGAATCTAATTCATGTGTAATACTTTTGACGACATCCATCATTTTAATTTCTTCCATCTCTCTTTCTTTCATTCTGCCTGCATGTCTGTCCGGCGCCACCAGTCTTAGTCATCTGTTGCCGAGACGGATCCGTGAGGTTGAATGTCCGCTGTTAAACAGTCTCCTCCGGATGTAACACGTTTACAATCATCCGAAACAAACACGAAAAGGAAACAAAATATAATATTTATTTATCCTTCCTTAACACACTACACCAGACAAGCGATCGAGTCCCTCTGGTGAACGTGGAGCTGTGATTGTTGAGACTATGTGTGTGTCCTCTCGCTATTATTATTCTTTTTTTTTCTTTAGTTCGTGAAGAAATCTTGATGCACTATTAAAAAAAAGAGCATTTTAGAATTCTGGAGGCAGCAGCTGCCAGGATGTTAAAACATTTTCACTACGTGTGAGAACTGCTGTGGGGCTGCTGTGTCAAACCTTTTATTATCGTCTTCAGAAAACTTGCTTCCCTGACTAGGAAGGGATGGCGAGGCGAGCAAAGTAGAAGACATGGCTCTCAGCAAAGTGACGGCAGGTATAAAAACTAAAATAATAGTTTCTCGGGGCAAATGCATAAATCTTCGCAGAGCACTCTTCTCGACTGATTCGTAAACTAAAGTTGACACTCATTCACCATGTTTGATGTTGGCATAGTGTTTCTCTCTGTCTTTCTCTCTAGTGCCTTTGTCTCTGTCTGCCTCGTTTTCATCTGTCTACCTGCCGGGATGTAAATATGTCTACTCCCCATACCCTCTAAACAGCCATTGACACGCCCCATCAACTCCCCCCGAGAGCGGTACGTCACGAGCTTGGCACGCACGAAGGAATGAAGTTTAAGACTAACGATACACAGAGTACAATCACTACTCGTGGTACAAACCACGAAATTAAAATTTTCAAAAAGACAGAAAGGGTTTTGCCAGTGGCTGAGACTGGCAGCAATTCTAACGGATGCTTCCGCCAGACTCTTCTCAACAACTCCGGTCTTCTGTTTTATTTTTAGTTTTAGGTTTTCTCCCTCCAGCTGTGCGTCTTTCTGGAAAAGACAGAATCTGTTCTCGTGGAGGAATGAATGTAGCTATCGATTCTGAGAATGAAATCTTCCTTCACTCAGTTAATTTCATTCTCTGGGAATATATGTGTGGTTCCCCTGTGGGCAGACAAGTTTTGAGTAATTTTTGCTTTAATCATGGAGGTCATGCTGCTAAATTTTTAACAGAGAGCTAAGCTCAAGGCAATGGTGCTGTCAGACCTTCATCGATGATACAAACATTTTGTGCCTAACAAATCTCTTACTCTAACACCAGTTGTTAGTTTTAACATTTCTCGCATGTGTTTGTATGTTTTCTAGACCATCAAAATATCTCGACATGTCTAATGTTCTCCCTATTCATTTGTAAACAAGGATAAGTTTTGTATATAATTTAATGCTGCTACCTCACTAGAACTTACAGGTCCGGTATTGAGCCAAGTTCCTGAAGAAAAAAAAAAAAGAAAACTAATCATCGAACTTGATTTCCTTCGCAAATACCCAATATTTTTATGCCTAGGCCATGATTATAATTTATCTTCCAAGCTCGAGTTAATTTTCCTTTATCATTACAATCTTTTTACCGAAGAAAGTCTGGATGTCTCACCTGCTGGAACAGCCTTCAATTATGGAGGAGCAGCTGAGTCAAATTTTACACACCAAAAAAGTCACGAGATAAAGTTTTTTCCCTTTTATTTCAGAACTCACCTAGCTTCAGACTAGTTTGAGATAACCTTGTGCCCCGAATAGGCTTTGTCAGACATTACAATCGCAAACCACTTGGTGCAAGCTCTTCATTGCGATAACACACTCTCCTCTGAGTCATGTCGGTGCCAGTGAAACTCTCAGACATTGGGAGTCAGGTCTTATGAGGATGACGTCAACTTTCGTAATGTCGTCATGATGATGACGATGTTCTCTGATGACGATGTTCTTTGATGTTATAGACAGGATGTGACACAAATTTTGTCGTACCCCACTCTCCAACACGTACACACACACACGTAAATTGTTTATATTCTCATCATGATTCAGAAGTTAGTGCGCGCATGCGTGACCCGACCTCGCAGGTCATTCACCTGTTTCCAGTTCAAGGAATCCGGTGCATAGCTGACTCTCGAGGTAACGCTACCTCACCTTCATCATTGCGGTTTCAGATCAGCTCACTACATGCTCTAGGATGCCTGAAAGTCGCATGAGTACCAATAACAACTGAAATGTAACAATCCGCAACAACAAACAAACACGAAGCTGAGCTGCATGTGGAACACATGAAATCCTGTTTGTCGTTTTTGTATTTTGCTCCACTATACCGCTACCCCGCCCTTCCCTCTACCCCACCCTTGCTTCGTCATCATCTCTCACACTAAAGTTCGCTGAAGGAGCGTTGGCTTTTCCGGTACAAGAGGCGATGAGAGGGGACTAGGGGGACTGCGCCATTAGTCATCCATCAGACGAGCCCAGGCTCCTCCACATGCCACTACCTCCACATGTTAGACTTTCATTTACACCCAAGGAACGTCACCTTCAATTGCGCGGGATTTTTTTTGTTTGTTTGTTTGTTTTTGTTTTGTTTTTTGTTTTGTTTTGTTTAACTTCTGTTTTTTCCATGCACATTTGCTTCGAACACGAACGTCTATCTCTCTTAGACGTCTTGCCGATAATGAACTCTAGATCGTGTTGACGGCTGCTCGATGTTTAAGGTTTGTTTTGTTTTCAGTTTATTGGTTGTAAGTCGCGTGAAGTGAGTATCGAGGACGTTTGCCCTCCACCCAAAATAAACAGAAAAAAATTGAAAGAAAAAGTAACTAAGTCACAAATTTATTACAAGTCTATTGTTGACTTTAAGAATTTTATCGCAGTTCCAGACATGAAAGCCTACAACTTCGCGAGAGGGTAAGAGTTGGTTTCGGCAAACAGCCAGCAGTCCAAAGATATACATTCGTCCTTTGAGGGTTTATGCCATCTCTCTCTCTGTCTGTCAACTAGACTACTTGCGTCCCCAGAACTTGCGTCCCCCAGTCCCACATATTGAAGGTGGAAGGACGACGAATATAATCCAACCTGCTGGGTGCACCAGAAACAGACAGAAGCACCGAGGCTGACCCTAGATTAGGAAGTACTCCACTGTTATCAGCATCCTACCTCAGCATCAGCAGGCGGCAAATGCCAGGTAGAGAGAGAGAGCGAGGTTCACGCACCGTAAATGTCGTAACGGCCTGTCGGGCCTCACCACATGGCTGAGCGAGGGCGGACCTGAGGGTTCCCCATCCTCGTGGGCGGACTGACTGCTTCAGGTATCAACTCCTGGTGACGTACTGGGGATTTCTGAGGTGACGTTTTATCCTTTTTGGTTAGTGTAGTGAAGATGGCAGTCCTCCAACTTCCTCTTCACTCACAAGCACACACACATGTGTGCCAACTTAATGAAGGACAGAATTCGACATCGTCGACATTGCTGATTTATCCTCCACTGAACTATCATTCTTCCAAAACAAACAAAAACAATAAAACCCGAATGTTTTGCTCATTGAGTAATGTAAGAAGAGATCCTAAATGAACGCACAAGAGAAAGAAAGGGAGAGAATGTCGACATGATCTTGTCCTTTACTTGACCTGTAGGTACTAGTGTTCTAGAGGTTGGTGGGTTCATTCCTACCGACATACCCTGAAAACTATTTGTGGCCCAGAGTTTACATCCTGGCAACGACTTTAATACAGTCTTAAGTGCAGTGAACATGCTATTGCCCCTAAACTTCTGTTCCTGGGTCGTGTGTAGAATATAAAAAATGTCTGTAAAAATTATCGTTTTCAACAGAACTCAAGGAGTTTGGTTTTTTTTTTTCCTTTTTTTCCCTATGACTGTGTAAAGTTTCCATTTCCAGAATCTCACATGATCTGTGTGTTGGAGTTTCTCCATCCTCCCCCCTCAAAACTCCCACAGGGCATCTTGACCCAACAAGAACACAAACCTGGAGGCTCATTGTGGCTAATTACAGCAACGAAATGTTGATGTTTCAGAGAGTGTTGTTTACACGAACCCGTTTTCAACATTTCTTCAGCTTTCAAGGGAACCGACACTTATTTCTATCTCCTTGGTTTTGCCCTCTCTTCCTTCAGGGCATTTGTGTTCAGATTGTTTCTCCAGTTTGAGCCGTTGTCGGCAGACGGAAAGCAGGATACCTTGGCAATGTCTGAAAGTTATTAGCATCATCAGAACAGCCGATGGAGATCCATCTCAAGAATGCGATTTTCTCCTGCTTGTTATAAACAGCCCCACATTCTCTCCCTCTCTCTCCTTCTTTCTCTCTTTCATCATCTATCTGCTCATCTTTCCTGACAGCCTCTGGAGATAGTTCGGTGATTCTCTGAGAGTTTGGACATACCTTTTTTCAGATGCACTATTTCTTCTAAAATATTTCTCCTGAAAGAGGTCACAAGGCAAAGGGATCTGACCTAATGCCCACTCGAGAGAATCACTTTGGACAAAACCTTGAGGTTATGCGAAGTAAACATGATGTAAACAAGTTGATCCCGTGTAAACAAACATTACACCTGCTTAAATACTTGTTCATCATAAATAAACGTGAATACATCCTGTGTTTAACTCGTTGAGCATGGCTTGACATGCTTAAATGTGCTTATGATGCATCAAAACCCGTTTATCAGGTGTAAATTCAAAACCTGCGTCACGTGACCAACATCTGTTTTCGTTGTACAAAGACGCATTTTCGTTGGTAGAATGGAAAAATGATTCAGAAGATGTCCGGGTTATTCAGAGCGATTCAGACCTTTGCCGGAAAGAACTGAAGTGTTCAACCGCATTTCTTCTGGCTGGCACGAGGCTCTCGTCGGGTGGAGGAGGGTGCTGAAGGAAGGGGGCCTAGGAGGAAGGAGGAAGGTGTGGTGTGACGTATGCAGGTGCAGGATGGGATAGCAGTGGCTGCCAGCGCTGCGATGTTGCGCGGTGAAGACAGACATCAGGGACAGGTAAAGGTGAGAGTTGTTTGTCTGCGCACCTGGCTGGGGAGGGAACCGGAACTCTCCCTGATCCGAGCTCTTTCATGCCAATTCGGCGCCGCCGCCGGGGCTTACATGAGGCTGGGTCACGTGGGAGGAGGCGGTTAAACATCGCATCACTGGTACCCCCCTACACACACTCGCACAAAAAAATAATTGTAAAATCAAATCGGTGAAAGGGGAAAAACGAAAAGACTTGGCATGAAAATCAGCTCCATGAGTTCCACCGCTGTCTTGTTTCTGGTGATTTTCTCGTCGTAGGAGTCGTGGTTGTTTTGTGACACGGTATTTTCTAGAACTTTCTTTTCTTTAATGTCTTCCTCGTCCATCTCGACCTTGTTGTTTACTTGCAAGACCAGCTCGTCGTGGTAATGACTTAGTTGTTGTTTGGCCTGCATCAAACTACAGCAACCAGTTTTTTTTCTTCTTTGTAATTTTGTGTGTGTGTGTGTGTCTGTGTATGTGTGTAGGGGGGAGGGTTCAATGTGGACCTCTGAGAAAAGACCAAATGTGGATATACTTGCATTGCGCGTGGAGTATAGAGAGTGCAAAAGTGTGAGACAGTGGAAAAGAAAACAGATAGAGAGAGCGACCGAGTGGTAGAGAGTGATAAAGAGATAATGTGAGATAACGGCACAGTGAACGATAGAAGGACAATGAGTTGGGGTGAGAATAAATTTGGCAGAGAGAGAGGCAGAGTGAGAAAAATGAGTTACACTAACACAGTGAGAGAAGGACAGACACAGTGAGAAAATAAGATAGTGACAAAGAGATAATGATAAACTGAGATCTTGACAAAGCAAAAGAGTGAGAGACAGACAGACAGCGATGCAGATGGTCGTATGTAAATATTTCAAAGCGTTTCCCCAGCACGTGCCACACGTGACCTCAAGCTGTCGGATTCTGACAGATTTTCCTTCTTTCCACAGCAGTCAGCAGGTTAGCACTACTTTCTGCCATAGACATACAGAAAAAAATATACATATACAGATCGTTTTAACACTCTCTTCTGTCCGGACTCCCTGGGCACACGGCGATAAGAGAAACTGCATCTTGAGCCAAAATGTCATGTCGTGCGCGCGCAGGCAACGGGAGGGAAACAATCTCATTGCTAATTTCCCGCCAGTAGCTACAGCCACGGCCTGCAGTCTTTCACAAAACCATCTCACTCTATTACTCTCTTCCTCCTCCAACCCTCCTCCAAACCTTCCTCCTTGTTCTCTCTGTCTTGCCCTTTAGTTTTTAACCAGTAGTCAGAGGGTGAGGGTGCTAAGATACGACACAGCTTACGATACAAGTATTGTCCTGCCGCTGACAGTATCGCGATGATTGGAACGATGTCATGATAGGTGGATCGATTCTAAAACGCTTTTCTTTTGGACATTGTGAAGAGAGGGAATAAACTGTAATTTATTGTACCGTTGCTAGTACTTATATGCTGCCTTTATTACTGCTAGTACTGCCACCGTTTGTGTTACTGTTGTTACTGTTTCTCACGTCCACCTCGCAAACATTTGTGACAATTGCACATTCTTTCAACAAATCACAAAGATGGACTTGAACTGTCCCGGTTGCATAATGTTATTTTATTTATTTATTTATTTATTTATTGGACTAAAAATCAGCTCATGCAGACGACGCTATTTTTAGAAATACTACCTTTACGTCACTTTCTGTTTTCTCCACAAATCCAGATGTGATTAAGAGACAAACATTAAAAAAATATTTCTTTTGTCCCTTTTGTGATAAAATACCACCGGAATATGTTTTTGTAATACTTTGTGATACTACTACCTTTGTTACTGTTACCAGAAGTATTACTGAAAATACTTCTACTACTTACTACCACTATAACTGTTATTTTTATTATTGTTGCTATTACTACTTCTGCTATTACTATTACTCCTACTATTTCTGTCACTGTCGTTACTATTCTGTGACTCAACTGCCAGCGCCTGTCACTGATACAGGAAGGACGGACTGTTCGAGGTTCAAATCTCGCCCCAGGCGGGCTTAATGTTTCATTCTCCGCATGTGGTGGCTTAGTTGCTGGCTTGACAGTAAAACCCATCCCCTAGTGCTGCTGCTATTTATATCTGTTCTTCATCCTACATCTGGTACTGTTACTACTATTATTGTTATTACTTCCATTGTTGCTACTGTTATTACTTCTAGCTATTCAACTGTAAAGTATTCTGATTTTTTTCTCCTGCTTCTTCGCTCTTCCTTCTACTTCTGATCCTCCCACTGTCTACTTTTGTTGCTGCATTTGCAACTCTCGTTGCTTCGTCTGCTTCTTGTTCTTTTCTCCATTTATGCATCTCCACCTGCTGTCAGTCCCATGCGAACCTCAATGCGTGGGTACCGAAGGAAGGAAGCGGGTAGGGAAGAGGAAGACAACCCTCAAGAGACGATGATGGTGGCATCTGCAAACAATACTCTGTGGCTCTGTGTCAAAAGGGGGATTGTGAGGAGGGGGAGGGGGAGACTGCACCGGGAGTAGCAATTAACCTTCACCTTGCTTGCCTTGTTACTCACTTTGCGCACGCAACTCATCACGCACCTTGCTGTTTGCCCGTTACTCTTCTCTCCGTCATGCAATCAGCTTTGCTTTTTTTTTTTACTCTCTCTCCTTCCCTTTCCTTTCCGTTGTAACATGGCCGCACGTAATTAGCTGTAAAATCACCACATAAAAGCACCCTACAAACTCTGGCCTGAAATACAGACGAATGTTTGTAGCGCTCCATTTTTGTTTGTTTTTGTTTGTTTTCGTCAGCGAAGGTTGGTTTTTACAGGAGGGCTTTAACGACTAAAACAAAAAAATTAGGTCAGTATTGTCAGGGAGTGAAAGGTCACAGAGGTAATCTTACACAAGGGACATGTTCACAACTGTTAATGTCTCGTGCAACGTTCAGAGACGAGGTTCAGGGGAGGATACTTGATGGATGCTCGCACCCGGCAGTCAGTGAAACTGTTAATATTTGATACCGGCTCGAATGTCAGTTAATTCCCCATATATTCCCCATTCCCCAGGTAATCGGATTTTTATGGCATTAGTAAAAAGTACGAAATGGCCTCTCTCAGAAAATATTGGAAAGATAAATGCAATTCTCTTTAACCCGTTTATGTCTAAAATGTTTTTTGCTCGTCGCTGTCGGTACTGACTGATGAAAACAAATAAATTTCTGTTCTCTTCTGTGTTCATTTATCTAAAACTTGGTTTATAAATATATTTTTGTTGTTCTGAAACGCTGGTTCATCTGCTGTACCGAATGCACCCGGTTGATGCTAGATGAGATTATTTTCTATCGATGCTTGCTGGTCATGTTTACACGTTACACAGTTACTTGTAACCGAATGGTGTTTGCATGTTTATTTTTTACATGTTTATGCTTTTACAAGCACACACTGTTCACCTGGAGTGGTGAAGAGGGAGGTGAATGAGGAACCGAGAAAGAGCTCACAAGCTTCTGATCTTCGTTGGCTTGAAAGAAAAAAAATTCCAACGGTTGTCATCGCAATAAATTGGGGCTGCAGTAAATTGCAAATAGGGGGGAAGGATAAAGGGTGGGGAGAGAGGACTACATGACTGCAGCAAGCAATGATTGATGTCCTCATCTTTCACGAAATCATCGCCCGTTGACAGGCTACAGAGAGAGATCTGCGATGTTTTCTTTTGATTATTTTTCTAGGTTGGAAGCTTGAAAGCTCATGAGGACGGCCACCTGCTAGTGGAAAGTAAATCTCTCTCCGACATACTTCAAGGGGAAGTGGACTGGCGAGTGGTCAGAGTTCGTTTCCCGGTGTGGCGCAGTGTATTTTTTTCGCAGTTAACCTACCTTTTGAACAGGTAACATCCTTTTAAAGGAGAGAAAATGCGGTGAGGGAGATCAAGTGTTCCTTCCTCACAAAAAAAAAAGAAAAGAAAAAAATGGCCTCGAGAAATGAAGTAACACCTCACTGATAAACGACACAAAAGATTACGGAACTACTTTTTTTTAGACAGATGCACGTGATGACGTAATGGGGAAAAAAAGAGGAATTAACCTGAAAGTAGTTCTCCCTTGGACCTTCCTATAAATTTTCAAATGACTTGACACAAACCTCCGATGACTAAACATTAAAAACTAAAAGTAAAATGTCTGCTGTGTCAAACCTCACTGCAGTCATGTAACATTCCATTACAAATCGCTTTCACGAAAAATATTCAGTAATACCTAATCTTATGAAAACTTGCTTCGATGTTATTTGTTTGTTTATTTATTTATCGTCTCGTTGCCTTAGGAAATATTTCTTCGCTCCTCGCAACTCGCACCTACCTGTTTGTTTAAAGCAACATTCCGCAATGCCATTCCTGGACAGATAAAGACAGCGAGGTTGCTGGCAATGCCTGCATGGCAGACTGGCACGCGGAACCAGAAAATAATTTAAAAGCCATCGCACATTCTTGGAGTGAGACACGGAGGGAGTGGGGAGAAGGGAAGTGTAGGTGGTGGTATGTGTACGTAGGTCGACGCGGGGGAGGAGAGGAAGACGGAAGTTATAAGGTTAAAGGTTAGTGTAGGTGTGTGAGGTGTCTACAGGTGGAGTTGGAAGGGAGATAGAGATCAGTGGGAGGAAGAGTTGATCAAGGGAGGAGGGACTGAGCGAGTACCTGGATGAAACTAAAAGCAACTGGACTTCAAAGATTTCTCGCGAGCTGTTTGTGTCCTGGAACATCATGAACACCATCTGTGAGTGGCTAGTCGGGTTCATGATTCTGATTGAATACTTGTCATTATCGGTATGCGAGTAGAATGAGGCAGTGCGTGACAGACATTTGTGAATTTATGTATTTTTGCGCATTTCTATATTTGTTTTAAAATCTCTTTCTGTGTTTTTCTCTTTTTGTAGCCCTCGTTTCCTTGATCGTATTCATGTATACATGATCATTTCTTTAATTCAAAGTGACTGTCTGAGTATTTATCTCTGATAAAATAATACTTTAATTGATTACATTTGTTCATTTCGATCATGTACTTTAAAAAAAAAACTTCCATCTCGTAAGCAGTAATAAAAGAGCTCAATGTTTTTACAAACTGCTTTATGTAACGGTCCTGATCCTATGTCTTTAACTTCTACAAATGTGTCCCCACTCTTTCTGTGCTGCCTTTTCCTGGAGATGTCATTATGGTCGTGGAGAGGTAATTATGTCCTGCTTCCACTTCTTCCGTTAGTGCCAGCCTTTTGTGTCCTCGCCAGCCTACAGGACGTGTTCTGGTCCTTCTGTCTTCATGTCTTCTGAAGTCAGTCTCGTACATCTCTCGTGACATCCTTTAGTTTGCTTCTTGTGGTCTGCCACTACCCGGGGTCATTGTCCTGCCTCCTGTACTACCGACACAGAGTCGTTGGCGAAGGTCGTGCGTGCAGCCTGGCACTCAAAGCAAATGAGTTCGTCCCGGGCATCTGTTGCTGGGTCGTGCTTTATAGTCGAGTAACGAGTTCTGTCGAACTGGGAGAGTTTCCTCGGGTTGAGAGTGGAGATCCAATAAGTCTTGTTTTTTTTTTTTTATTTAATTCATACTAACAATGAAACTGCTTTTTCTAAAAGGAAAAAAAGCGGAATACCATTAGTAGGGAATGCCTCTGGTGATGCTGTAAAGATCGGTCAGAAGGGACAGCAGATGAATGCGCGATGTCGGCGTGCATCAGCTGATGTTAATTCCGACACGAGTCTTTTTTCCTTCAGTTCATCATTTGTCTGTCCTCACTTTGACCCTGCTGAATTTCCTCTTCTCTTCATCTCGGCTCTTATTCTCTGCTTAAAGAAGGGTGAGACGTCCTCTCTCTCTTCTCCTTTTCTTCCCCCTTTTTTTCTCATCCTCTTTTCTCTCTCTCATTAGAAAAATTGATGTATGGATTTTTTTATCAGTTTTTATCTGTTTATGATAAATAAACGTTGGACGTTATATAACGTCCATTTCTGATAAAGTACCGATCATGTGATACGCAGTTGATGTGAGGACTACCTGGTACACAATTACACGAAGTACATGGTACACAAGCAACGAGGACCTGACTACCCGGCGTGACGAAGAGAGTAGGTGGTCCACACACTTCTTGGTACAGACTCCACCTCTTCCCTGTGTCTTCAACTGACGACCTTTCCGTTGGCACAGGATTTCGTCGCACGCATGCGCGGATCGAGCATCTTCATCCCACCCCACCCCATTTCCCATTATTATTTTCTCCCCTCACTTCCCAACTACCCCACCTCCCCCATAGCCCACTCGCCACAACAGCCTAAATATGATGTACGACTTCCCGTCCCCAACTCTCATCTCTCATTATTCGGGCAACCGTTTCGTCAAATTTATTGACCAAAGCGGCCAGGGTGCTTCTGGTGACCTCCTGCAGGGGAAATAAATCTCTCGTTGAACTCTGGCTCCTTTCTTTGAGTAAAGGATCAGGACAGGAAAAAATATTTACTTCGATTTTGGCCGCAGCACAGAAAATTTCTTTTTCGCTCTCTCACTTTCTCTTTCTCACTCAATCTCTCTTTAAAAATCAAAGTAAATCAAACGACCCCCTCACACACACCAGACCGGTGTGAAACGGCTGCAGTTGCTGGCTAGTCGTATTTACTGTTTCTCTCACATATCTGTATACAAGCATCTTAGTGTATATACATACAAGTAGATATCTTGATTCCCTCCCCACACCTAACACCCAACTGTTGTGTCCGTTAGAATGACAAACACTTGCAGGCGGCAGAAGAGGTGGTTGTACAATGTTCAGTGAGTAGACTTTCCGTTTAGTCTTATTGAATCACTTCCAGCAAACAGACATGGCCACCGCTGATGAGTAGGAAGGTAATTTCTCTTAAAGTAAATCTTTTCCCCGAAAACAAGTCCGATGGGAGAGAAAATCGAATCAGAGCGGATACCACCCATTTCCGCGCAACTGCCAATCAAGTAGCGGAGCAAGTTCGGTGTTTAATAACACAAAAACTGGGTTTGTGGGGTGTAGCCAAGTGTATAAACACCGGGATCTGACACTGGTTTACTGTTTTGTTTATTTAGTGGTGTAGTGTTTAACTTTGTCCTGGTTTCTTTTCTTCATTCTTTTTTAATCTATTGAGACTCTTGAAAGATAATCTCGAGTTTGTTCCTTTCATCATCGTCGTCGTCCTCGACATCAGCAGTAGCATCCTTCTTCTAATTCCCCTTCATGTTTCATGTATTGTTACAAACTCGTCACCTGGCCTTCTTACCTTTGTACAAAAAAAAAGTCCTGTTTGTGAAACGTGCCAGCAGCTTTCGGGTTCAAAGACCAGCGGCCGGCTGTGTTGTTGTACCTGGGCGCGCGGCAGCACGCAGACAACCACGTGACCATGCGAGCATCTGAGCTTTTCCCCAGCTCCCCGACTTTCCCTCCCCATCCCAATCCCCACCCCATCCATGTCGTTCTTCATGGTGTGAGCCACAACCTGGACGATACCCCAGTCATCGATTCCAACGTCGATTGCCCCGGTGCCTCGCCAGACGAGGAAGCGAACCCTCCGAGATCAGAGTGAAAGATGTGGGTGAGACAAACATGGTTAGCACGGCCAGCGCCTGTACCAGGTGCCTGTAGCGCCTCTTTCATGTTCCGGCTCGAAAGAATTAATTAGTCGAACTATTAAATGGCGACGGGGTTTCCATGTGGGGGCCAAACGATTTCCTGTTACAGCCAAAGGGAAATAATTCATCGATTGGTGGCGTTGGCATACAATAGATGAAAAGAACATCAGCCGGTCTTGCGGAGGCAGGTTCGTAATGATGATTCATTGTGAGAAAGATGGACGATACGACGAGACTTTGTCTGACATAAATTTGTGTTCAGTGGGATGTTTTCAGTTAGCACATTGTGTCCGTCGACATGAAGGTAATAATTCTGTCCGACAGCTACTTTGTTGTTCAGTTTAAACTCATTAGTTCGCATTTGATTGCGTTTGCTCTCATGCCGTCTTTGGTATATGTCTCTCTCACACATTTCATCTGTCTATCTGTCTGTCTGTCTCTCTCTGTCTCTGTCTCTCTTCTCTCACACACATACGCCCTACTTTAAATACATCTCTCTCTACACACCTTCACTATTTCAAGGAAATGCAAGTCTCGATGTCGGCGAATTTTCTGTCCCCATTTTATTCGTTCTTAAGAGCATTCAGATTGTCGACCTCGACCTTAAAGGTCTTCTTTTCTCTGTTGTCCTGTGACATTTATTGTACGGTTAGAAGATTGACTTCTTAACCTCACTACGTCACGTAGCCCTACAAACCCCGCAAGTCCCGCTACTCGGTGGATCGCCGAAAGAAAGAGATTTTCTCTCGTCGCTATTGTCAACTCTTGTACTGTCGGCAGCAGACGATCAGAGAACGAAGCCTGGCACATGAAGGGTTAGGTTGTTAAATGTTTTCACTGGATGTGGTCTGACCTTTACTCCGGTACAAGGGAAACGTCTGGTTGTCTTCCCTTCCCGCTCTCTCCTTTCAATCTACCTCTTTATTCTCTCTTTTTATCTTCCGTACACACACCCCACACATATTCATGCAAACATCCAAAGACAGTGGATTAGATCACTCTGTGACTGCTCTGTGTTTGTTTACTTGTCTGTGTATCCCAACATTCTACACGCAGAGCTCAGCCCACGCGCACACTACCCACCCACCCGTATACACACACAGAGTCTTCAATGTGTTGAGCATTTTGAACGAATTTCGTTGTATTTATAGTTGGTTCAGTTGTAACACCCGCTCTAAATCACGAACATCTCGTGAAAGCATGGTGGATGGGCGAGGAACGAATAATAAAAATAATGCAATTTGTAGAGCACATTGCCTCACGTAAACACGAGCTGAGTGTACGAACCGACAGCAGCCATGCAAGAAATACAAGCAACACCCGGCATTATGGATGGATGGTGATGAAGGACCTACGAGTGAAGAGATAAGTTTGCTGCATTAGCAGTCCTTCCCCTTCCCCATCCTCCATCCACCAAAGATATAATCACAGGACGCGGAATCTGCTGCCTCCACCCGGCATGATTACTCTTACACAGAACTCACAGCAGGAAAATAATTTCAAAGAAAACGAGCATGCAGCCTATCGCAGGGAGCATACCGTGACGTCACACACGGTGCCCGCCATCTTAGAATAAGTCATTTCATGAAGTTGTTATGCTGCTGTCGGTGCCGCGGTCATTGGCACCCTGCCATCCCTCAGATAACAGAACTCCTGGAGCAGCACCAGTAAACAGTTTATTGTTGCGAGAGCTGCAAGGACGGAATGAAGGATGCAGAGGGGCAAGGCCTTAGGGAAGGGAGGGAGATGCGATGCTGGAGGGTCGGCGGTTGTGAAGGTATTGCGAGCTGCTGCCTGTACCTGTGATGGTGTGGGGTTGTCAACCCATGACTTGTTTTAAGTCGTCTGGAGGTAAAGGTCAGGACAGGTCGGGTCTCAGGGTGATTGACCGGAAGCAGTCTCGCCGTGAAACCATTTTGCCTGGCAGGGCGCATGTCGCTGTCGCAACTACCAGTCGGTTGAAAAGATGGCCGAGGTCTTTGATCAGAGCTGTGTGCACGTGCGTGTGTGGCTGACATGCTGATGTCAGTGCCTGGAGCTGATGATGATGATGATGATGATGAAACAGAAGCAAAAAGAAAACCATTTTCAAACTAAGTGGCACTGTCTGCTGATTGGACTGTTTCTAAACAGTCTGTCACTTCAGCCAGGCTCTTCAACCCGAGCCGTTCCGTCAAGAGCTCTGTCTGCAGACGATGAAGCCGCAGGAAGCAGAAGGAACCTGCTGCTCTAGACCACTCTAGATTATCCTTCGACCAGGTAGAAGCACAGGTGCGCTGGAAGATCAAACAAAGCTCTCACGGTAACCGACAAAAGCTTTACAGGCAGATACCTGGAGATGGGAGATAGCGAGAACGGAGAAGGGCAAGGAGGTTGTCTGAACTGGGAGGTTCCCCCTCTCCCCCCTGCATCATTTGGCACTGAAGGTGTGGAAAAGTCAAAGAATGAATGGAGGAAGTTCAGCATCGAGCTCCTCCTGTTCAGGGAAGGGGGAGATCAATGGGAGATGAATGGAAGCTAACCCCTTTCTTGTTTTGTCTGCTTTCACCTCTATTAAAAATCAAGGTGGAGAACTGTGGCCAACGGTACATCTGAGAATGGTTGTTTTATTATTATTTTTGTATCATTGCTGTGTAATTCCTGTTTGGCTACCTGTAGTCTCGTGGATTTCTCAGCGTCTCGGGTACAGCAGGTTCTCAGTTCGTCGTGAATACCTCGCGTACCCTGCTCCCTCCATCCAAATCCATCCTCCCACCCTTCAACTCCCAGCACCTCCAGGTACGCAGCCCCGCCAGGTGAATGGCATCCAGATTTGCGGTTTATTTTAATTCCTTGTCAGATGTTCTTGTCTTTCTAGAGAAGGACGGTGCGTACGCTACCCCGAAATGAGATTTCCTCTCTTAGTTTATCCTGACCTTCTATTCTATCCCTGTATTCAATGTTCCAAAAAAAAAAATCGTTGAAGTATTTTTAGCTTCTTGTCTCGAGGAAAGGTGTAAATTCTGTGCGCACTTTTCTATTCTGGGCTTACCTGTGAAATACCGTGTAGGTCTGTGATGCTGGTATTTCACTTTGAGGACGAAATAACTTTCTTCTCTCTTCCTTGCCAAGACTTGAGAAGTAGAAAGGTGAGAAGAAGAGACTTCTGAAAAGTCTTTTATCATCTCTGAAGAAAAGTAACTTTCAGTACTTGCATTGTGTTGTTAGCTAGTTTTTAAAAACACTTTTTTCTGTGAATAAATGTCAACATTATCAGTCTTAAACTTTTTATTTCATTATTTTTTTTAGTAGTTTACATTCACAGTGATATCTCCTTTCTTCCATTTTCTTGTTTTGATAGTTTGTGATTGCTTTGTGTAAGAGGCTCGACCTGGACCATTGCTGCACCAAGATCGCGAAGCAGGGAGGAAAAAAAGAAAAAGAAAAAGAAAAGACTGGTCTCTTCTCAAAAATTTTAATCAAGCCTGATCACAGTGCACTAGCTTCAGGCGCATGCTGATACATCTCTCAAAAAAACATTTTTGTAATCAGTATTTGTTTGGTTTTTATTACCTAATCATGATTAAGTTGTTATTCTTGCTTGTCGTGCCGGCGCACGTGTTGGCTCATGCGTCCGTGAGTGCGTACTCGCAAGCTCCCTCGTCTATTCCTCGTCTCAAGTGTTGCCCTTGACCTGCGAACCCTGACAAACATTCTATGTATCCGTCACCCCGGCCTGCAGATGTAAGTGTTTGCTCTCGCCCCTCCCACCTTCCCGAGAAGTTTGGCGCCTCAGGTGGGTTCAGTTGACTGGATTCACCTGTGACAAGTTGGTCAGTGCAACGACAGTAAGAAAAATTTACTGACCGCTAGAATGTCACGGACAGGATGTGGGTGGTCGGTCTAACGGGAGGATGGAGGCAGAGGAAGTGAGGGAAACCTCTCTTAACATCATGAATGAAAAAAAGTAATACAAATAAATACAGTTGTAAAAGTCAGTAATAATGTGGCTAATAGGGTCAGAGGACTATCAAGGGGGAGGGGAGGCAACAAAGACGGGAAGGGGGACACAGAGAGGACAAGCAAACAAAAAAGCATGTGACAACTTGCGAGTTATCCGCCCCTGACCGCGCATGTTTGAACTCACCGGTGGTCGTCCTTTGTCGACGACGACTACAAGTCCTCTCCACTTCCGCAACTGCACGCGAGGGGAGCCGCGTGCTCGTACAGGTGTGCGCGTGCTCGAGGCAGGTGCGCGCGTGATATCGACCCTCGGCGCTGCAAACCCTCCCTCTACCCTCCCGGCTAACAGCAGCGTGGTGACGCGCCGCGCATGGTCTGTCAACGCCTGCCGCAGCAGCAAGCCAGCTACTGCATCCTCCCTCACCCCACCACCACCACCATCACCACTACCACACACACAACTCCTGGCAAGGCCGGCCAGCTACAACGTGACGACGTAGGAGCCGTGCGCAACAGGCCTGCATGTCGCTTGAACTGTGCTCAGCCCAACCGACGGACGGCTTTGTGGGTGGATGTGTGGGCAACCAGCGCTCACTCGTCACTGTTTAACCTGTTTGGATTTTTTTAAAAAACCATAACCGTGAACGGTTGACGAAAGACCTACGAGCAAGTTTGTCAGTGGCGTTTGTGAAGTGTAGGAGAATCAAAGTTTTTTGCGACCGTTGAAGCAGTTGATTGAAGGCTTGACCCTCCGTGTGGAGGACGTGGTTTCGAGGGTAACGCTGTTCTGCTGGACGTGTGAACTCAGGTTCAAGACCTAAAGTTTGGATCCTTTCCTCACAAACCGAGCAGCATCCACTTGTTTGCCAAGCACGGAGGTCTGGTCAGCTGTGGGGGCGGGGCGTTGACTTGATTCCTCAAACGTGGACAAGGCGCCATTGCTAAAAAGAAAAAGTAAATTAAAAAGTCAAACATCGGCCTTGAAAATAAGTTGGAGGATTGGCTCGAGAGAGGGAGCAGCTTACAATTATTACACGGACTTGTTTCTATCTCGTGAAGGTGTCCTGAACCACCTTTTTCAAGAGACTGCTCATGTCAGTGTGTTTGTGTGACATACATATTCACTGGAGTGACATGGAGTATGGAAGAGGCTGCAACTAAACCTGCTGGTCCTTTGTCAAGAAAAGATTTTGCAGTAAGTACATCTCCTCCACCCACGCCTCCTATTCTGCTACACATCTGTGCCGATTTGTTATCCCAAACGTCTAGGTTCCCTTTTTATGGGATGTAACCCGGATGTTATTATAACCTGCTTGTTACATTGAGCACCTTCTTCTATGACATGCAACCATCCGTAAAATTACAGGTTATGTGTAAAGTGTCATGAGTGATTCAACAGCTGTCTGTTGACAACGACCCTCCTCTCTTCTTCACCTTTCTCTCACTCCTTCACACACGCCATAAATAATTCATGCTCTTATTCCTCCCTCGAGAATGAAGCAACTATACTTTCATTAGACGAATAGCTTCGTGCTAGACTAAGCCTTGAGAACCGAGCCACTTCAAGATTTCCTGTTGGATGGCATTACTTACCTCGACTGAACTGCCAGTAACCCTGGACAGGGAGTGCGAACTCGCTAAAATCTTCTTATGTGATCACCCACTCCTACCTCCTCAAGCGTTAACCTCGGGTGGCATGAGTTCGTCCTGCTTGATTGTAATGATTTCAACGGTTACACCGGGTAGAGTGGATGATCACTATGGCTGTGCTAGGAAGGGTGGTTATTCGGGGTATCGGAGTAGGGGATTGTGGTGTTTGATAGGGGGCAGGAAGGTGATGGATGGAGAAGGGGGTAGGTGGTGTGAAACTGTTTGATGACTAATGTCGAGCGCAGTGCGGGGGTTTGTTCATTATCTGCTCATTGTGCCAAGACATTGTGTGATGACCGTGACACACACACAGGTATATAACTGGTGTCCCTGACCTGGAAAGCGCCCAGGAGGCTGAGAGGGTTGCTGAGCTCAACATTTCTCACTCGCACGTCTCGTGGCCGCGTGTTTGTACTTCGTGTTGCACGCGGTTCTCCTCCCTTTGTGTGTATATGTGTGTTTGTGTGAGTGGGGAAGGAGGTGTTACCACGTGATACATCATTAAAGTATGAACAGGTTCTTTGCAAGCGGGACAACTGACAGCTTTAATTCTCTTGAATCGGATTCCGGGTAGATGGTGAAAACGGGTAGACAGTCACGTGACGCTACAGAAAAAGGTTCTGCAGGATAATAGTCCAACACGAGGTGTATTGTCATCACCATTCATCCTTTGAATCTTGAGGACGTTTTTGTTCGTCCACCCGAGCTGTCTGGTGACGCAATGGTTAGTGACTGTCACCAATAGGGAGGGTTGGCCGTCTTGGGTTCAGGTCTCGTCTCGGGCACGCTGTTCTTTCTCTGTATGTGGCATCTGTTTACAGGGCTGGCTGCCTTGCCGTGACACAACCTTGGTTGCTGGCTAGGCATAAAACACCAATCCCACCCACACACACACATGGGTACCGGTCGCCAGGGCAAATAAGTAAATAGACCTACCATGTCTTACATGGCCAGTCCATTCTTTCTTCTCTCTCCGCTTCTACTGTCGATCACTCTTCAAGGTATTCAAGGACGGTCTTAGAGTGCCATGCCTGTGACATGACACTTCCTTAGTCGTACATAAAATACTTTAATTCCCATGTCCTCTGTATCTTAGTTGGATAGATTTTACAGATATGTCTGTCGCTCTGTCCGTCTTTGTCGTTTATAGGACGCGACTGTATCTCGCTCTCGTCGACAGATGACATGAATTATCTGCTTGTTTTCTTGGACATCGTAGATTGAAAAGGCGCAGGTCCAGAAAGAATGATAACAAAAGGGTCCCTACACACGGCACATACTTATTAAATAATTAATGTACCCGAGAAACGGCGCGCAGCGTGGAAACTAAGGGACCTGACACACGGTACACTTTGTATAGTAACTAAGGGTCCCTACACACGGTGGTATCTAAGCGACCCCAACACAGTCCTCACATTGCATGGTTACTAAGGGACCCGCCACACGTGGCGCTGTGCCGCTGACAGCACGAGTTAGAGTGTAGGTGGTGTTGAGGGTCGACTAACTCGAGAGTCTCTAGCTACCATCTGACCTTTCGGAGCGGCGAACTCTCGGGGCATCTGGGAGAGAAAGGAACGCCCCGCGCCCGGTCAGCCCTCGCTGTGTCAGCAAGTTTAAGACCACCGTCAGATGGGGCTCAGAATCAGACGGTCGCCAAAAGCCGGGAGATTACTGAAGGGCTGTAGAGATGTTTGCTCGAGGAATCTGATTATAAGGCAAGCTTTCTGTTTGAGGTCTCCCCGCGCTTCCAGTCCGGCGTTACTAAGTGTCTTCAGGGTTAAAGGTGTGCGTGGGGGGTTATGGGGGAACAAGAGGTGGGGAGGGGCTGGGAGAGTTAGACGGAAAGGAACACGTGTCTTTGTGGTCTCGTCTGAAAGATCCGCAGTGAATGACGAGAGTAGTAAACAGTGTTGACCACTTCCGGCAAGACTGAAACGATTGCCGCTCATGGTAGACAATGATACAGGTGTGCAGGTAAGTCGGGTGACGCGAGTTATGCTGTGTTGAATGTCTGCCTGCTTAGTGATGCAGATGTGCATAATTATGAATGGTAAAACAGGTGTGTAGATAAAAGTGATACAGGCGTGCAGGTAAGTACTGATAAAGGTGTGCAGGTAACTAGTGATAAAGGTGTGCAGATAAATAATGATAAAGGTGTGCAGGTAACTAGTGATACAGGTGGGCAGATAAGCTGCACAATGCCGTCACGGTTTGTTGACCTAATGCACGACAAGTAACTTGTAATAATGTTTATACTGGCATAAACTAACTGTAAAATGAGAGTTAAGTGGTTATCAAGAGGTCTCACTGCTTCTCTTTATTAAAATATAAGCAGAACGACATAACGAAATGATAGTTGCTAGCTCTTCATAGTAGAAATTAAATGTTGTAATGGAAATACACTGATCGGGATGTCTCAAAGATTCTCTTCATTTTTTTAAACCAATTTTCCCATCATGCGGTAACACTGATCCTTCGAACAGCCAGATAGCTTGCATTTTGTCTGTAGTATTACTAACTGATCTTTGTGTGCCTGTTCGATACCCGTGTGGTGCATCGAATATATACCCCCAATCGACCCACAAGAACCTGACTCAAAAGGTTGTGGAAAGTAAGGAAGAGAGAAAGAGATGGAGGAGGCGGGCACCACCCTCGCAAAAAAGAAAAATGCTTATCCTGAGAAAAAAGAGTCTCACTCCACTAACCGAAGAAACAGGTCAGGAGGCGACCTTTTGACTTGAACCCAGTAAGTGTGTACGTGACGGTTGTCTGTTGTACCTGAAGAGCAGACGACATCGATTGTGAGCAGCGTGCACCTGCTGAGCACTCAAGGAAGCTGTCACGTGACAGGGAAGCTCTGGCAAGACACGGAAGCGTCGAAGTGTGGCGCGGCTCCCACAGGTCCTGGAAATCAACTCCTGCACGGGAGGCGGTCTTTTACTGCTGATTCACGTGTCCTGAACATTATGGAAATTACACTTACCTCCCATTGCACATCTAGACCCGCAGTTATGCCTCCTGGCCTCAAACGCCCACCCAGACACTAGGGGCAAGATTTTGCCAACATCTGGCACAGTAGTTGGAGGAATTTTTTTTTTCTAAGATAGGGAAGAGATGGAAGTGGTGTGGAGAGAGTGGGTGTGAGGGAGTGGTGACTAAATTCTGCTCACCGGTGAATCCTTTCCGCTTTACACCTTATGACCGCACCTCACCTGCGTTTCATTTGAGGTCCTGTTCGGAACTGTATTTATAGAAATTAGAAATAAGTTTTTCGTTGTATTTTTTTTTCTCTCTCTGTGGGGTGGGGGAAGATAACTGTACTGTATTTTGTAAATCAGCATAGTTTAAAATGGACATTACTACAAAAGCGGTTGGCGTAGGTTCCTCATCTTATAGTCGTCGAAGATTAAAGCACAAAGTACTTTGTATTCTAACCATCACTTACATTTCGTGTTTTAATTCATTGAAATGAAGGTGGCTCTGTCAAGACCACTCGCTCCTCTGAGGCGTGAAAACGTCCATCGCTGTGGAGGTATAAAAATATTTGGATTAAGAGTTACCTCCCCGTGAACGCGTTTCTCGGGTGTTGACAAGGAGGGAGGCCGACATTATTTATGATTGATCTCCAGAGGAGGAAGGGGCAGGGTGGGGCGGGACAGAGGGAGGCTTCAGAAGCAGCAAGTGATGGGAAGAACCGTCAACGATTTTTTTTTCTCGTTCAGAATTCAGTATTTGCCAGTTTTACTTGAGGGATGGGGATCTGGGAGGGACAGGGATAGTTGAATGATGGAAGGGGAGAGAGAGAATGTGTGTGTGAGAAAGAGAAAGAGAGCCCAAGGGGCGGGCACTGGTCGGATCTTCAGAAGAAGCAAGTAAAAACATCGTCAACGAGTATCATGAGATTTCCGCGTTGCCCTGGTTTCATGGAGTGGTGAAGATTGTTGGAGTGAGTGGTGTGGTGGAGGAAGGGGAGAGTGTGAGCGTGCGCATGCGCGCTTCTCCAAAACTTCTCCAAATTTGGTAAGTGAGAAATTGAAAGCTGCCCAGCGGAAGAGGAGCTAACATCGCGTGTTATCGCCAGTTTTGGAGGACATAACCGTTTTATGTCGAGTCCTCTTTTAGAGTCCATCACCTTTCGGTCAACGAGCGTAAACTGTGACCCATGACCACGAAATGGATCACCCTTCACAAACATTGCCGAGTTTTTCTTTCATTCTCAGTTTCTCGCTGTGTCCATTTTATTAAAAGTGCGTTTACATATATTTTTTAATATTTTGCGCTTTTTCTTCAGCAAGATCTGCTGTCAAAACTTCTTTCCGTCTCCCTCCCCAACATATATGCTAATACATGTATACACACTCTCGCGCGCGCGTACACACTTTCTGACACTCACCAACTCCTTGTGTACATCAGACAAGATGTCTGACCTCCATGCACGTAAAGTGTGAGTGTTAATCCTTAGCCAACCTTTAAGTCACGTGACATTTGCTAGCAGTAGTGTCCATTGCAAAGGTTGGGACATGACTCATAGGCCAATATTGAGTACTGCTTTTTCTTTCGTTTCTTTCGCAAGGTTTTTTTTTTAATTTTTTTTTCCCTTGAGTCTCTCAGAAATCTACAGTATATATATATATGTGTGTGTGGTTTTATATATAAAGATGTTTTAATAAATTACAGAGCACACTTTAGAGAGTTTGTTAGGTTGCCAAGAAGTCCTTTTCTAATTGTCAGAACTACTGCTGAGAACAGAAAGGGAAGATAATTTCTAGGAGTCTCATTTTACTGGCCACCCCATTCATGGTAGATGACATAGAAAACAAGATTCACGCCATTTTCTGTAAAATGTCAGAATCCAGATTTTCTTCTGTCTTTTGCTTTGGACATCGGGTTACCCGGTGCTATAGAACTTGGACAAATGCCGAAGACCTTCGCAACTGCCAGGCACATGTTACAGGTATTACACACGTGTACCGGATGTCGAGTCAGGTGTCGGACAGGTGCCAAAGCTGTCGTGACACATGCCATGACTGCATGCTGACGAAAGGTACTCGTGCCAAAACTGCCAGAGTCCGTTAATACTTCCATTAGACTCGGTTTACTTTCACCATCTCGCAAGGTTTTAACATTTTCTTGGAAAGAAAAGCACACCTGCAGATATACAAATCGTTTCTCTGCTACTCTTTCCAGTGTCACGAGGAAGGTGTCACGCCGTTGGCACGATGTTTGCAGAGTTGTGTCGTGTTTGCACTGTCTCTGTCTCTCTCTCGGCGCCGGCTTTGATCCACCTTTTGCAAGTACACAGTCAAAGGAGGAACATAACGAACAATTTTGGAGGGTGGGGTTCACCGTGGCGACACGGAAGCTGGTGTTTGTGAGGCCGGCTGCTGAGTGCAGACCTGGTGGTGAGGTTCGCACCGCCCCTCGTGCAGCCTGCACCGTCTGACATTGTTACCTGGCAACAGAAAAAAGATGGCGGCGTGTCACAGACTACACAACACAGGCGCTCTAACAAGCTTCGTTTTCGGAACGGTTCCTCGCCTTAATGGCAGCATCCTCCGGGGATGTTGTGCAACATGCAAAGCTTATTCCACCACCACCTACACCCCACCCTACCTCCTTCATCTCCTCTCCCAAAGCTAATCAGGACATGTTTTCTGCGGTTCCTGATAAAAGATGAAATCGAATGGAGATTGAAGACCTTTTTTAGGTTATGTGTGCGTTTTAAATTACTTGAACATACATGCACATGGGATAAATCCCAGGCTCTTCTTATTTCAATTGACTATAAATACACCGGTTACAATGCGTTCATCTTGAGTACACTCCGTCCTTAGTCCATCATTTTCTTCTTCCGCGGTTTTGATTATTACCGGGTTTTCCGTTAATAATTAATTGGGATTGTAATTATTTTTTACGCGCTAAAATAAATAAAATGCGGACTTTGCTCTGAGAACTATGGGTTCGCGGCTCATTATATCTTGATACTAGCCAGCCTGTGTGTGTTATTGTTGATGCTGGAGTTTTAAAAGTAGTGTTTACAGTTAGTTAAAAGTACTTTGCATACAAGGTACACAGTGTATTTTATTTTTATTTGTGTTAAATATTGCAGACACTGAGTTAGTCAGCTAGGGTTTCTGAGGGGGAATCTAGAGCTTTTGGTAAACTGTCAGCATTTTTGAAAATCCCACGAATACCAATGACTGATTGTACTTTATTGGTTGTGTACTAGCCGGACTGGGGACTAAATATACACACCTGTAACCGGTTGTGTTGTCATGGTAAACATATTTGACCAACGTCGTCCTCTAGTTTGGACCTTACCATTAATTTTGTTACTTGGAGTATGTCACAGCGAGGCAAAGTCAAAATCATGGAACCTACTTCACGCACAAAACCGTTTTATGTCGACAGTTTTTATAGCACAACCTTCCCTCTCTCCCGCTTCTACCCATAATGACTTAAATCGACCTTTGACCTTTGTTATACTTGCATGTAATGGGTCCTAGAGCAAACTAAACCATCGCCACTCGAATCTCGGGCGACGGAGTCAGCGCGTTGCCGGGCTGGCGTCACGTGACAGCTGTATGCGTGACGTAGTGACCTTTGTCTACTGCACGGATGTTGCTGCCCTCCCTGAAAAATGGAACTGAGTTCAACTTTATTATTTCGTTCACGGTAGGGGTAGGGTGATACAGAGAGAAGACTGCGAAGGAGAGACACAAAATGAACAGTTTTGTATTTACGATGTGATCAGTAGAAAAACGAAAAGAAGAAATATTTCTCAATATATATTGAGAAACAATTAAACTACGAAAGGTGATGTCAGCTATTTATGCAAATTTAATACGAGTCCTCGAGCTAGGTTTTCAGTGATTGGTTGGAAAGCCTGGGTGTGTGAGTGACCGAAAGAGTTGGGGTTGGTGAGAGATGAAGACTACTTTTCGTCGCTTTTGACTTTCGAACATACATCCGGTACTGGCTGGCAACATGGACTTGGCTGGCGAGGACAGACTGCGGGCCTCTACGTACGTGCCTGGCCACTTGCCGAAACAATATTCTCCTCTCCCTCCTTCCAAGCCCGGCACGTGTGATTCCGATCCTGTGCAACGACCCTCCGCCTTCACGTTTTTTTCATGTTAACTTGGCAACTCCCTGGTGTGGCATTTCCTGTCTAAACACTAAGTTCACACATCATTCGTCTCCGAAACAGCTCTCGTCCTCAGCATAACGGTGTAATTGTTGCCTCCTTTTCATCTGATTTTTTTTTTCTAGAATTGTGTTTCATGCAGTCGTCGATTGTATATCTAGGTGACCCTGTATCTTCTCAACAAGTACTTTCGATATTCTAAGTTAAAAATTTCCTTTTGCATCCGTCTTCTTGTGGTCGCATTCCTTCTGCTACCAATCTTGAAGGTATGGTGTCATTGCTTTCAAAACGATTTGTTTATCAAATATACAGAATGCCTCTGGCTTTGTTTCAGACATGCTTCTACTCTCTTCCTACCCCAGGGGTCGTTGATCACTGTTCATAAAAGCATTGATATTAAAATATTCACAGCTGAGTTGACTGCAGGGGTACCCAGAATGTGTGCCCTGCCTGGTATCCTCCAACAGTCTGCTTCTTTAAGCATTTCCAAGCAAATACTTAAAAACTCTTAGGCATTTTTCATTTTTTATCGAAATTCCCTGTAAACAGAAGTCATTAAATCCTACGATCGTAGAACCAGTGTTTTCTTATAGTCGTCCAAGGCACGATGATTTAGAAACCAGCTTCTTTATGGATGCACTCGGAGCTGTGTAACGGGATATTGGAAAGTGATGAATTGCGAAGCGTGAAGAACATCGCCGAGGGAGGTATTCCGGGGGAGATTATAGCCCCCTTGAGTTAGTTATCCCCCTTCTGTCACGCTTTATTGGATGGTAAAAGAGGAAGGGTAGGGGGTAGAAGCTGTATGGGTATGGCCATAGCTTAAGGCACACAAAATTTAAAATAACAATGTTTTTAACTGAAACTTTGTTTAGTATATTTCCTTATATATATATATATAAAGTTATTTGTAGTAATTTTTTTCAAACACGTTTTCTTATTCCTTCAATCATTAGTTCTTAACTTTCATCTCTTTTGATTCTTTGCCTATTTATACCTTCTGCCCCGTTTGTTCTGCAGTCCTTTATTCTGCCTCTTCCCCTCTAACCTATCTTCATCCTCAGTTTCCTTTCCTCAACGTTTTCATTCCTTCTGTCTCTCTTTCGCAAAGTTTTCTTATGTCCTTTTTCCCGACATTGTTTTAGTGAGCTGTAACTATAGTTATTGAGTTGTGAGCACAGAACTTTTTATTCCTTCTTTTTGTGGAGGGACTGGTAGGAGGAAGGAATCGCTATCGGTCCAGCATCACATTCACTTCGACACGCGCCCGGCAAGTGATGTCTGTGTTAGTGCGCGAGACATGCTCCCAACGGGATCGCAAAATTTGATTTCTTATTTTTTTCCTCCATTTTTTTCCAACTTGTCGTCCTGCCCATGTGCAGACCTCGGTAGTTGCTTTGAAGTCAAGGGGAATAATTCGACGTGATTGCACTCGTTTAGGCCCATTTCGCTCGTCCCGGGTGTAGGTTACGGGTTCGCTCATCCGCGCAGACGCAGACAAGCAGATGCAGATAATGCATGCACGCACACAATCTGGAAAATGCACTTGAACAAACTTGTGTACTGGCGGTCAATTTAGTTTTTGACTGACTGACGCACGCAGACACGCATCCATGCAAAGAAGCAGTTCGTCGGATGAACAGGTTGCGAGCAGTAACTGTGTAATTATTCGCCATGGATGGTCTGCTGTTTGATGCAATTAGTACCATAAGCCCAGAATGAACTCTAATGAGAGAGAACAGTTGGGAGGGAGAGAGACTGCAATGTCTCTGTGGGTGTGTATTGTGTGCGTGTGCACTTTGCGAGAGTATGCATGCATGCGTGCGTCCGTGCGTGCTAAAAAGATATGATCATCCACTTAATTGTAGAAAATGTGCCAAGTGCTGTCGGCGTGAACTAAATTGTTTCTAATTGGTGTGTTTTTCCAGATCGAGGGACTCGCGTGAAAGGTCACCGATGGCCGCTCTCCTCACGTGACGCTTATTAGCCAATAGAAAACGTGCCAACGCCATGAAGCTGCGTGAACTTGTCGCTAACTCCCTCCCACGAGTGCGAGGAAAGAAGAAAAAGAGCCAGCAGGTTCCCGGTTCCACATCAACGCCCAAGACCAACAACGTGGCTTCCTCGGCGTCGTCATCGTCGAAGAAGCAGCTTTCCTCGCCGACGGCAATAGAACCGGACGGAAACGGTAACTGGTTCCCCGTGGCAGAATCCCGCTTTAGTTTCTGGGACAGACTTCTAGGAAAGGAAAGTTCAACAAAGGCTCCTTCTCGGGGACACAGGGAACAAAATTCAGGTTTCCACGATCAAGAGAACGGACAGGAGCAGCAAAGGTTAGACGACTCTGCGTCTTCGTCCTCCGCCCTGGGACTGGGGAGCCCTGACTACAGCAGTGACCTCCTCAACAGTTCGCTTGCCTCCCTTGGAGGAAGCGACTTTGACGAATGTGGCGATCTGTCCTCCCCCCGGCCTCTCCGTGAGTGGTGTGAGCATGACTGTGACCTTGACAGCACGTGTGGATACTCGTCTGGTCACGGGTGTCTGGAAGATCTCACGCCGGCGGGGCTGACTTCCAGCGGACAGAAGGCACCACGGAGCCGTTCGCGGATTCGAACCAACCCGTGGCTCCCCTCGCCTCGCCCCAGCCCCTACAGTGTACGCAGCCTTTCTTTCCCCTGCTCCTCCTCCCGCTCATCGTCCTCCTCCCCCTCTCCTTCCACCTCTGATAACGTGTCGCCTCTGACGTCACCTAGTGAGCACGTGCCTCGTAGCGCTCCTCAGCAGAGTCGTCGGAGACGACATCGACCACATCATTCTGAGGTCAGGGCCGCAGCGTTTGTCGCTTCGCTACCGACTTACTCTTCCGCGGAATGTGAGCAGTATTATTCCACTTTAGACAGCGGCATTGGGGAGGTGCTTCACTTTCAGGATCACATCCACTATGACGTGAAGGACAACAGCAGAAACGACAACAACACTGGCTTTAGCAGACGGTCTGATTCAAAAAGATGGAACAGACAATGGGATCTGGATTCTTCTTCTTATAACAATCTCAACACCATTCACTCCACATCCACTCCAGCCGGGCTGCAGCAGACTAAAGTGATTCGCAGGTCCCAGCAGCTATCAGGAGAATACGGCGCAATCATCCGAAGAAACTCTTACGGGTGCGAGTTCGAGACGCCGCTCTCACCAGCGGTAGGAAACAGAAATTCCAAGGCCTGGGATTCAGATTCGCAGGAAGACAACGCTTTGTCACCCTCCGTCAGCATCTGCGCCTTGACCAGCAACATTGAGCAGCTTGCGCACAACATCAGCTACGAATACGAGGACACGAGGGAGGTAGCCCTCGCCACTCACATCGACGGTAGTTGTCGCCCACAAATGAAGGATCGTCCTGTTCCTGACAAAGATTTTTCTACGGACCCCAGTTACTCTTGCAGGAGCGGCCTGTCGATGCACGATAGGGAGGTGATGGAAAGTTCAGACCCCAACACTAGCGGCGTGTGCGGAGTAGAAAGACCGGCGAGCAGGGTAACACGTGGGCTCCGCGACCTTCTAGGCAGCACTGCGCGCACAGCAGACGTGGCTGTACAGACCGACTTCGAAGACGATGACGATGAAGAAGAAGAGGATGACCCAGAGAATGACGAAATCAATGTCTTAACTAACTCTGAATTGGAGTGGCTAACCAATGCCAGCGACGACGCTACAGAGGTAGACAGAATTATTGAGGATGAAGACGATGCCGCTACTATTGCTGCTGAAGCCCATGACATGGACAACAAGTTCTGGCTCATGCCGGACTGCATGCAGGATTCCACGGACACTGGGTACTCCAGCCTCAGCCGTGAGTGTCACAATGAAATCGAAGATGACGACGTCGTCTCCGACATCAAAGAACCCGACGAACCGACGGTCTCTCGAGATCGGGACACTCCCGTTTCCACAGAGGCTTTCGACCTTCCTACGGCTGGCTTACAGGGCATCGAGCTAGCCTCCACTCCAATCTCTTCCCCAGAAACCTTTAGAGATAGTCTACTTGTGGATACTCAAAGTACAAATGATTTTCTAACAGAGTTTGGTCCGTTTTCTCTTCAAGAAAGGGAGAAAACTACGGTGGAAAACATCGGTTACTGCTCTTGCAGCGACGGCTTCTGTAGCGCGTTTTCCAACCAGCGGCCTCGAGACCGTCGACGGCCTTGTCGTTTGGAAAACCTCGTGGTCTCTGACAGCATCGTGCCGTACCCGTATGACGTCACACGCTTTCCTGACGTCATCAGCCACGGTTTCGATCCGTCTTTCAAACGGCGGTCGTCGCCTTTCGAAGAGACGGGGTCTCGTGACATCAGCGAGCAGTTAAAGTTTCGCAGGTCGTCGGAAGGACCGGACGTCTTCTCCAGCCGGAACAGGGACTCGCGCACGCGCAGCGCCCCTTGTCCTCGTTCGTCCGTCAGCGACGTTCTTCCGGCACCACATCAGGACACCCCACTGACCTCACCCGCCGGGAACTCCCTCCCACGCTGCGTTCTCCAGTCGAAGGGTGAGAGCTCGGAACTTTCGGAACACGGCCTTGACCTTAGCCTGGCAACGGGTCGCAGTCTTCGCGAGGTCACCAGCAGCCTGGAGGACAAGGTCTTCTTCCTGCGGCAGGGAAAGCTGCTGGTCCAACGTAAGATCCGGGAAGCCCGAGAGGAGGAGATGCTGCGACAACAGCACAAGCTGCGGCTTCAGCGTCTCCTGGACATTCACCGGAAGCAGATCCTTCTGGAGACGCTGCAGGACCTCCGCATGAGACTGGAGTCCCAGAGCGCTCGTCTTCAAGCCAGCTACTCGGCAGTACTGAACATGCAAAAATCCGGGGCTCAGCACGTGCCATTAGACCCTGTATCCCGGTGAACCGCAAGTAAATTTTTACAATAGAAGGCTACCTGCTGCTGTCAGAACATTTTTCGATTCTGTCGCCTCGTGACAGTCAAAAAATAATTCTTCTGTCTAAGACTGCTCTGCGACCATTTTTAAAGAAAGAAAAACACAAAATGTCTCAAAACTTTTCGTGACCTTAAAACTCAACCCTGAAAAAGGTGCATTTGCAGCATATTATGCCTTACTGAGTAGGTATCAGTTAAATAATCCGAAAAGTGCGCAGTGCTAGGTAAATGCCTGATTTAAAAAAAAACATAACTTTTTTTTTTTAAATTTTCTGGGGTTAAACGAGACCTGAGGGCTTGTCGATGTTTTTACGCTGTTCCATGAGTTCGAAATTGTAGTCGCTGCAGTATCACAAGTTCACAAGTTCATGACATGCAGTAAAAACATCGAACAGCCCCGATTGCCTTTTTTTTTCTCGCAGCGATAAAGAAGTTTTCGACTCTGACAAAGTCCAATCGAGTCTGTTATTATTATTCGACTTTCTCAAATCAACACTGAAGTAGCAAAGTTTCTTAGGCACCATTCAGTGTCGACTGAATTTCTCGGATTAGGGTCTAATTCGAGGTTGAAAGGAAAGAAAGGGTTAACAGTGGACATCGCTATCTACAAGGCTCGATTTCATTGTTTTCTTTTATCCGCGAGACGGGAAGTCTGCGAGAAGTCTTCTGTTTGGGTTTTAATTTATTGCTTTGTAAATCAACTTTTTAAGATAGATATTTTATTGACGAAAGGACTTACATCAAGTCCTCTGAGAAAATGTTCAGTGTGTTAAGTGTGAACCGTTCTTGTCGTCTCAGTAACTTTCTCTTTTTCGACTAATATCCTGTTGCACACTTCCACCCTGAGAAAATCCTTAAAGTTTTTAACCAATTCAATAAAACCAGAAGATTCTCCTCCATGCAGCGTGCTTCACATGATGCAGCATGGTGTCTGTGACTATCTTAAGATATTTGTATTGGTTGTACACATGTTTACTCCACCCTCGTGCTAAATGTTTCTGTGGCTTGTGACTGGTCACGTGATGTTTTGAGAGACACCCCAGGTACTTCTAGCCAACTTCTTTTGCTAACTTGTCGACTGACCTAACCATAGTTAACATGATCTCGATTA
>SRHC01001484.1:0-69482 GCA_004794325.1 Pomacea maculata | reverse complement strand
CTATGGAGGGCTGAGGGACTATGGAAGGGCTGCGAGGTGTTTTTAAGGTGGGGCTATGGAGGGCTGAGGGACTATGGAAGGGCTGCGAGGTGTTTTTAGGGTGGGGCTATGGAGGGCTGAGGAACTATGGAAGGGCTGCGAGGTGTTTTTAGGTTGGGGCTTTGGAGGGCTGAGGGACTATGGAAGGGCTGCGAGGTGTTTTTAGGGTGGGGCTTTGGAGGGCTGAGGGAGTTATTTCTCCCAAGCCCGCAAGGGGCCGATGCACTTTAGGCTCCCATAATACGGCGGGCTGGGAGTGTAACTTCCCTTAACGGCCCCATTTCTCAGCCCGAAACGGGCCCGTTCGGGGCCGATGAACTCTTGCAGGCTGGGTAGCTACCCTGGTCTTGACGGGCTCGAGCAGTCTGGCGAAGAGTGCCCTGTGGTACTTGATGTACACGTCGTACACGTCCATATAACAGCCTCGGGAATAGACGACGACGGAGATGACAAACGGCAGGTAGCCGGCCAGTGCCTGATAGTTGATAATCAGGCCGATGAGCGTGTAGATGAACATTTCCACCAAAAAGCTGAGGCATTCTGCTGCTAGTAAAGTCGCTGACCAAACAAACAACAGCGCCAGCATGACGTACAGAGCCTGCAATGTAAACATCAGCCTGGGGTCACGTGGTTCTGCACTATACAGCACTAGACTGAGGTCACGTGGCTCTGCACTATACAGCACTAGACTGAGGTCACGTCACCTAATAGTAAACAGCACTAGACTGAGGTCACATGGCTCTGCACTATACAGCACTAGACTGAGGTCACATTGCTCAACCTCAGGTGAAGTGTCAGTGGTGTGTGTGTGATGTTTTGAGTAATAATAATAATGATGTTTTATGTTTCAGAAATTGTCTCACCTGTGGCGTACCGTGTCAGAAATTGTCTCACCTGTGGAAGGAACCACCGGGGCTTGAGTGCAGCATGGCGAAGCAGGTTGCTCATGCCGCTGTCCTCAGGGTCCTCATTCCCTGCCTGTGACGACAGTGGCCAGGTGCTTTTCCGCCTGCAAGGTGTCAGTTTGCCCAGGTGAGCGAGCAGCCTCACGGACAGGTTCACGCTGGGGAACAGGTAATATGCCAAGTACAGCACCACCAGCGGACTCGCGACACACAGCATGGGCAGCCCGTATATCCCACGTCGCTGAAAAAGGGATTTGATAATAATTATACAATATTGGAAGTAATAATTAATAACTCTACAATATTAATATTACAGTCAAAGTCAGGGTAGTGACCAGTGGTACCAAAGAATTCTGAGTATTTTGTAGTGATGTAACAATAATATATGTGACAAATGTAATGTTATAACAATAACTTCATGTACTGCTAAAACAATATCTGTTATGTGACTTGTGTATAATAAAACAGTCATCTGACATTATCTCTCATTTAACGGTAGCAATTAGAAATTTGTGTCCATAGTGTTCTCATGCGGCCCCTTGAGAAAATTAGTTGCCCATCCCTGCAGTAGACAATGGTGACAGTGATGAAAGTAGACCAGACAATGGCAGTAGTGCAGACAATGACATGACAGTAGTGCAGACAGTGACATGACAGTAGTGCAGACTGTCGCGTGTCATGATTTCGTCTAGGTCTGCCTTTCTCTCAGCGCGCGGGGACGCTCCTGTATTGGAGAGGTAGCTCACAGCAGACGACAGTTAACGTTTGTTTTCAGGCTATTTTTGTCCGATTCGCGGGAAAAGGTCAAGGCCTTCGCCCGTTGTCTGTATCAGCACCTGACGTCACAGGCTTGCGACGTCACATGAGGTTTGCTTGAGAGCGGGTAGCTGCTGGTGAGAGATTTCTTACCAAGGCGCTGAGTAGAGCGGAGAGTTTTTTTTTTTTGAGAAGACGGCTGGAGTCTGTGCTGTGAGGCAAGGTGCCGGTTGTATGCTCTGCCACGACTGACCCAAGCTTGTGGGCACTGAGAGGCTGGTTGTACTAGCGAGTTGATGCCAGCAGTGACCACCGGGACTTGTGGAAAGTGCGGAGGGTGTCGGAATGACAGCATTGGGCTGTGACATCCAGTGTCTACGGGAGTGTGCTTCCGTTTCTTCTCGGGGTGGCCGTCGGTCATTAGCATAAGCCGTGTGGGTGAGTGCAGATTTCCCCATTGTTATGTTTGTTTTTGGATGAGAGGCTGCACACGCCTGAGCATTAAGATACGCGAGTATGTGTTTACTCCTTATGACTGTATTTTTGTATGTGTGTAAGTTAGGGCTATTTCATGTCTTGGTTTAAGGAGGTCTTGGAGGGGGAGGTTTTGTTATTTTCTCCTGTAGCCTTTTAGTGACCGTTGTTCTTTTATTTATTTCAGGCTTTTTGTGTATGTCCGGGGTGCACGCCCTTGGTGTGTATTGACTGTGTACTTCCTGTGTATACGTGCTATGCGTGCGTGCCTTGTGTCCTGGCTCCACGTACTTTTGTTCGACGAGCATTCGTCTGAGATATAATCAACCATTCTGCACTTCTTCATGTGTGACGTCTACGTCTACGGGTTCTACACCTGCATTCAGAAAGGGAACTGTACTGTGAACAGCTCCTGAGACTGTGTACTAAGCGCCTCAAGCCCCTGTTCTGTGTTAAGAATTAAAGACTCAGGGGGAAACTACGTTTAACTGACTGGACTGGGCCGCGGTGCGCGGTGTTTTTTTTTTTTTTAACTGCTGTGGTATAATTTGTGCGCGTTTGCGCTTTGTTTTTATTTTTCTTTGCGGGGGTGCAGTACCTGGTTGTTGGTTTGTTTTTTTGTTGTTGTTGTGAGTACTCGCATCGGTATTTTCTTTTTCTTGGTTGTATTAGGTATTTGGGTGTTTGGGTATACAGTGGAACCTCGGTTAACGAACTTAATCCGTTCTGGAAAACTGTTCGTTATCCGAAATGTTCGTTATCCGAAACAATTTTTTCCATAAGAAATAAAGGAAATAGATTTAATTGGTTCCCAGCCCCTGTTGACTCGCTAATATTTGAAAGTTGCAGGCTGTATAGGTATTTGTTTACAAGAGAACAGTTATAATGCAGTTTAAATGAAGTTAAATAAAAAAACATTAACGAAATAATTTAAACATCAGAAAACTTGCCGTTTTGACGGCGTGGATGGAAGCAGGTGTGATGAGGATGGGGTGGAATTACTGCTTTGATTCCCCCTCCATGAGCACACGTGACATTATAAAATCGAGGGTGACTTCCTTTTTCTGTAGCTTTGAGGTTAAAGGAAAAAAACTTGTCCAGTGTCTGTTGCTTCTGCCTTTTTTTGTAAAACTTCGGTAATACGACATCACATATCCGCCACACGCATGCCACCTTCATACTTTGAACTCATTTCCTTTTTCAATTCATTTGTTGGCCGCTTCCTTGTCATTACCTCACTACTATTAATTGCTCTTAATCTTCTTTGGAGCCATGATTGAGGATTATCTTATTAAAATAAAGCGCAAAAATCACTAAATAAGAAGGATGCGCATAGATAAGGAACGACTGATCGTAACTGTGTCTCGAGCTCGAATGATTACATGCTGGTCGGTCACGTGGCTGTTCGTTATCCGAAATTTTGTTCGCTATCCGAGACAAACTTTTAACGAAATTTTTGTTCGTTAACCGAAATATTCGCTATCCGAGGCGTTCGCTAACCGAGGTTCCACTGTATATATATATTTTTTATTAAACTTCGTATCTGTGTCGTTCTTTTCGTCTTTGTCTTGGTCTTCGCTTGGGCACGGGTTCGAGAAGTTGCATCCTGCCTCCGGCTGAGTGACTGAGCGTGTGTGGCCTGCTGTGTGAGTGGCCTTGAGTGTGCTCCGTGGACGCTGGGGGGTGGTACGCGACACAGACAATGATGGCAGACATAGTAGGACTGAAAGACACTGGGAGTACTCACCCTCACTGGAGACAGGACCATTCTAAGCAGTTTCGACTGACCACCCTGTCCTTTCTTCGCACGCTCGGAGTACAGGTCCCGCATGCTGGCCAGGAGTATTTTCTTGACATCCCTGCGAAAACTGCTGTCAAATATTTCGTAGGCAAGAATGAAGGTGAAGGACATGCCGTAGAGCACGAGGAAGACATCGTGACCGGGTGTCAGGTACAGGGCCAGCGACCCAGAGAACGAGTACGTCACACCCAGCCTGTCTGCGGCCATTTTCTTGTCCTCCTCCAGATGCTGTTCATACACATAATAAAACACCATTCTCAACACCCAGGGTAAGGTCAGGGTACACAGAAACAGTAACCGCGCTAGCAGGCGACATAGTTTGTACCAGGGGATGTAACTGCTCTTGTGAGCGTTGTCGCGGTTGTCGTCGCTCTCTCCGCAGATGTTGGCCTCGCAGCACGCTGTCAACCCCGTCTCATGCCTCACGTGACAACGTAAGACCTGGTCATAGAAAAGCTGGAAAAAGCCGACAGGAATCTCCCATCTGGTCAGCAGTTTCCGTCGCTTGATGGAGAACATCACTGTGTCCACGTCCACCTCATACATTGTGTTCCTCTGGATGCCTTTGCCATCAAGAAAGTTTAAAAAGTGGACCATTTCTTCTCCTTCCATCTTGTCAACGTAGAGTTTGGGCGGAAGTCCTTTAGACAACGACCCACATTTTAGTATTCGTGTTGTGGCCGTCTCCTTCACAACCGTGAGTGTGAGCGACAAGGTCTGGTCGTTGGCACCTGTCGTCTCGGGCAGCTGGTGATCGTTTCTCTTCGGCAGCTGGTAACTGAATGTTTCAGATGCAAATCCTTCTCCAAACAGGTTTCGTGGTATCAGCAAAGGGGTGAACAGAATTACGAATATCTTTCAGACAGAAAGTGTAAAAATATTTTAAAAAGTAATTTTTAATTCAATTTGATGGTTAACAAACAACATACGCAGACATCATAGGATCTAGGTCCAAAATTGGTCCGATGCCTCTAGGCATAGGTTATCTCGGATACAGGGAGACAGCCCTTTGCCAGCATGTACCCGACACACCAGCTACTAAGGAAGGTCGTTAAGCTTCTTCTGAACAAGGACAGTTAATATTGAGAGAGACTTGAGGGTTAACATTGAGGATTGACATTTTTAGTTGACATTGTTGCTATTGTATACGTTTGCCGGGTGCTTGTTTCTGCACATCCCGTATCCTGTGCTTTCGGATATTGTGTACACACCCGGTTGTGAACAATTAATCAAGACCTTTACCTTCAGACCCCATATGCCTGCCGTCAGCAAGTGCGACCACTGACTGTGAGTTAGCGTGTAGCAGACGAGATGTGCATCCTTCGAGCTTTCATTAACCCCCGGCTCGCCACGAGGCTCCTCCAGAGGTGACGTCATGCTGCAGCAGACGTACTCAAACTGAGCCTCGTTCCTGCTTCCTCGGGTAGCTTCAAGATTACAGACCTAGAGAGAAAACTGCTTTTTTATTTCTCCCATATTTTCAACTGAAGGTGGACTTTTTTTAGTATTTGGCTGGGGGTATCTTCTGTCATGGCTGACAATCAAAAAGTAATTTGGCAAGTCTCAAAAAACAATGATAACAATATTGTCTGTCTTGTGCCATACGCAAGATGTTTTTTTAAACAAGTATATTTGAAATTAGATGAGTGCATAATTTATTTCTACAACTTTACCTCTGTGTGTGTGGTAGTGTGTGTGTTTGTGAGAGAGAGAGAGAACGCAGGCGCATGTATTTTTTTATGGATTGTCGTTAAAAGATAAAAGGTCAAATAAAGATAGCTCCCTCAAGACAGAGGAAAGATGTAACAAACCTCGACAAGCTTGTCCGTACCGGTGACGTAGACACCAGAGTTCGTGCTGGAACTATTGAGTAACAATATCCTGATGCTTCTCTTCCTGTCTTCTTCAGACCTCTCCATCAGACATCCTTCAGGCACGTCACTGACGGTGATTGTGACGTGCGTGGTGCGAACGGACAGCGTGCCCAGCGACAGCACGCGGTAGTTGTCGTCCAGGTGCAGCAGACTACGGCCCGCGCTGCTCGTCACGCGCACCCAGTGGTCACCGCGAAACACCACATCCGGTGACGAGAACAGTGGACCTGCTACACACCCACACACATACATACGCACCGTTCGTTCGTGCTTCATCGGTCACTTTGGTGTAAAAGTTAGTTTGATGTTAAATGTTTGCTGTAAATGTCAAGGATGTGTAACAACGGAATTAAAATACCTGTTTGCTTTGTCAGGGGGACAGAGACGCCTCTCCCTGTGTGTGTGCAATGCTCTCAGCTCGGGTAGCTGCATGGGGCTTGTACATGATACACATGCCTCGGTGCTCAGCATGGTGTTTTGACCTTACACCGCGGAATATGAAATCAACTTACAATATTGTTTGTGCTCCTTGTATCTTTGGAAATAACGATTGTATTCACTGTTTGTCTTGCCTGTATGTATCTTTCCCTGCATGTGGCATCTGTTTACAGGGCTGGTTGCCTTGTCTTAGTTACTGGTTCGGCGTAAAATATCAATTCCTCCCCGTATGTATCTTTGGAAATAGTCATTGTATTCACTGTTTGCCAAACTGAACTGATGCCTTTGACTAACGTTTCTTACCCTTGAGGCTGTCGTTGGCGGGGACCTCCATGTCGCCGTGGACATACGTCAGCGAGTACTCCACGAGCGCGGAGGACGGCGACACGGGGCCACCCTTGAAGGAGGCCGCGAGTTGACAGGACCCGGACTGATGGGGTCGGTCTGTTGGTCCCCCGACGGCCGCCACGTTTGGCAAGTGTCCGGCGAGCCCCACGTCAGCGCCCAGAGACACGTTGGATGCGGAAACATTTGCCAGTAACTGCAGCCAGTAGCACAAGAAGACCGCATAACCTGGAATCCCAGTCATCTGATTTCACATCACAAACACACGAAAACTTCTGCTGTCGCACCGGTAAACAACAGCAAGGACACCTTTGGCTCGTGTAGCGAGGTCTGTTTCCGCTGTCGCTGTGTTTGTAAGGGAAGACGGAGGTGTCCTCTTGCTACTAGCGCCACTCCTTTGCACCTGTGAGTGACGTCACTGGTTTGCGCGCGCTCGCCAGGTAAGAAGTGGGGCCAGGGGTAGTGAGAACGGTGCAACTGTCTTTTGTCTTTTTTATTTAGCGTTGGCTTGAGGGATCGCCCACACCGCCAGCGGGACAAGATGGTGGATAGAATATGACACTTGGCGCGAGCCATGAAATCACCACAGCATGACGGAACTGGCACTTGACTGTAGGTGCAGTAGGTCACTGGATGTCAGCGTGACGCGCAAATATAGCATATACAGTTCTGATAGCAATTGCTCTAAACAAACAAATTTGATTGGGAGGTGGGGAAGGGGACAGCAGTCAACTCTCCATTCAACCAATAGGTTACACTAGGCGAGAGCTTCAAATCTACTCACGTGACTTTTACAAGGCCTACTTTTAACCGATGCAAGAATATCCCTATCACACACTTTATGAAAGGCACACAACGCCGCACCCCACTTCCATTTGTTGAATCTACACACCTCCACTTTCAAATGCCATTAGGAGGATCCATGTTGATGCGGAGATGGGATATGCCTTTCAATATCTTTACAATCAATTAAAAATTCCTTGTGGAAAATTTGGATGTGCTTTTTCTTTTGCAGCAGTTTTCAACCTGCTCTTCTTCACTAAACACAGGCTAAGTAACTGTAAATACAGTTGGGTGTCCTTTCCTAGATAGAAGGATGTAGTCTTTCTTATCTTAGTCATGGTCATGTAGAGTATGTCTTCTTGTTTCTCTTGTCGCGCTGGCTAACTAATGATTGCATGGCTGAAAGATGCTTATAGTTGTGTGTTTGTCTAATGCCATCCCTGGTTTGTGTGTGGGGGGGGGATGGGGGTTTGAACGTACTAAGTTTAAGTAAGGAAAGAAGAACCAGGCACTTCTCTGCACGATGTCAGTGCAAACGGAGCTCTTGGTCAACGGTCAAGTTATCAACTGTCTTCAACGTCCAGGGACTTTTCTTCGAGACTTGAGCCAGAAAGGCTTACTTGAGACTCGGGAGGCAGTCGGAACGCTTGGGTTAGAGAATCTTGAGGCAAGGGGCTAGTCAGCGACAACAAAGTGTCAGGACTGCCAGCTGTCGTGGAAATTCCAAGAGCTACACGACCAGAAACTGGGCTGCCTGTGAGACCCTGTGAGACCCTGTGAGGCCGGCAAGAAAAGTCGTCTTTAGCTGATGAAAAGATGAAGAACAGGTGGCTTACAACAGTTGCACACCCAGTACAAGCCAGGCTCAGGAGGTTTTTAAACTTCTGTCTCATCCTCAAAATGCTTCACTACCTCATCCGACAGACAGAAGGATGAATTGTTGAACGGCACCGATGAAAGAGCGGGAGAAAGAGATAAAGGCGGGTTGTAAAGACTCAAAATCCTTATTGTTAAATAATAATGAATGTATATCAAAAGACGAAGAACGATCAAGCATATTTAGCACAATTTCACAAAAACACGCCCGGTGAATTGAGTCATTTATCTAAGATAATGCGAGTAAATGAGTGGCACGGACAGGCAGAAGCGAAAGGTTATAACAAAACTTATTTTAAAGGGAGACAGTCGCAAGGTTAAAAAAACATTTTGTAATTCCTGATTATAGCAGTTAGTTCCCTTTCTCCCACCAACACTCGCGAGCAGTCCGTTGATCGATTACACCTCAACTCGTCTGCTTCATTTTCTAATATTATTTAATACAATGATATTCATAACTCTGTACTCTAAATGAATATGTCAAATTATTTTGATGTGATCCATATTTTTAAAACACGCAGTATATTAATTACTATTCTTCTCGAAATCTCTAATTCCTTATATTCTGTAACATACAATCTATAATAATATAGCATTTGCAGCGAGCTCAGTGCGATGTAGAAAAAAAATATGCAAGAAAAAAATACCAAAGTATGAAAATGGGGATGATATTGTACTATTGACGGACCGAGACTGGCCGGCCAGCTGACCATTCAGTCTTGTGTTGCGAGGTGCAGTTATAATTAGAAGACGCTTTTTTTAGAACGATGACTTCAGCGTGACCCTGTCCTGACCCTGATCGTGCATAACGCGTGTCTGTAATTTACTTTGTGTATGAGTGTATGAAAGCACACATTATCATCCCTGATTTCTTTACAACATACCCCATGTCTACTAAGCATTTAACAGTCTGTGGTTCAATTTATTTTCCCTGTTTTGTAAATAAATTTCCTCTGGAAGTAGGATGCCAATAATTACATACAAATCTACCTCGATCTGTGGTTTCTTTCACTGAAACCTATGTGGAATTACTGGCTGTTAGTCTGACCTTCCGGGCATCATGCCACATTTTGCATGCACTTTGAAATGTTGTTGCCTGCTCAAGTTTTGACACAAAATAAGGTATTAGGTTAATAAATCCACGATAGAATTCGAAGCGCCTGAGGCACGCGCCTGGTTCATTGTGATCAGAGTATTGGACACAATAAGCTTCAAAGATTGAGGTAGATAGGTCAACACTGACACACAGAAATTATATATTTCTTAGCATGAAACAGGTTGCTTATAGTTGAACAAGCAACTATATATGTCTTTAAATTCCTCTTGTATCAAGAATTGTTGCTCTTGGGAAAACTCTTCAGTCGACACAATCTCACCATCACAGTCTGTACCGTATGCTGCAGAGCAAATGTCTTTTGAAGGAAATGTAAGCCAGGCACCTGGGCTCCAGATGCCTTTGTGTCCCACCATTTCATTGTTGATTCATATTTGTGCAGGAAATTTCTGTGCGTGAAGTCTTGCAGGCATATTCCACATAGAAGTAGATACATAGTCAAAGATGCCTTGAAATAGATGTTATGTCATTCTTTCATGATATTCCATTTTTTTATGTTCTGTTCTCATGGATGACATAATGTTCTATTAACTTACACGTGTGTGTTTGTGTGTTCCTATTCTTTTGTGGTATTTGTTGTGTTCATACTTTTGTGCCAAATACACTGTCGTTACAAAAATAAAAAACTTGCCTTCCATAAGGTTGCAATGGCTGCAACTTTTGCTTTTTCCCGCAAAGCTTGTACAGCCTGTTTCCATGGTGCCCTTTTTACTTACACCCAAAAACGATATTTGGAATTGTTGATAGCCAGCTTTGGCGGTACTTCTGACAATAGAACTAATTTATCCATCGGACAATATATATGTATCTAAAAACTCTTCCCACATTGTTCCAAGAAAAAATTAACTCTCTAAATTTATATATTTTTCGTCTCTTGGCCATCGACGCCTATCAAAAGGATGCAATAACATAACATCGTTTTAGGAAAAATAAATTCGCGGCCGAGTCAGATCAAGTGATTTTGCGGGCGGTACTTTTCCCACCTCTGCTTTTAAAGGTCTATAGTGGGATTCCTTTTATATATATACTATTATTTTTATTTTATCGACGAGAGATTGTTTTATAGATAAACCTACGATTAAACATCCATCCCCAGGCACAGACAGGGAACAACAACAAGCGTTTCTTTTTTCAATGTAATGATTAATTTTACAAAGAAGGAAAGAAAGAGCAGATGTGTGTTCTGTAGAGGAGGCGACGCTTCTGAGGATAATCAATACAGCCCGCTTCCAGCTGCGATTACGCCCCTTTCCCTGCAGCCGACGTTCTAGAATAGTCCACCAGGAGCAAAGCTGCTTTCTTACTGGGCGAGTGCTACAAAGTAGTGGTCACAGCAAAGTCTGCATGTGCACAGCGAAACACACCGACACTGTCTCCTACACCATCCCAGCAACTACTGTCACTACACCATCACCAGTGGAAATCGTGCAGCGACTGTGTACACTGTTGCAGGTGAGTGGCTTGCTCGTTGCATCAGCTGTATATTTATACCTATATCCATGTTGTGTCATTACTTTTATGTGCATCAATGCATGGGCAGTTTCCTTTGGCACTGACAGTCATTGCTGTCATATGTACAATGCAGAAAAGGAACACTTAAAATCTGTCATTGAAACTAAAAGCAGGTGCTTTCTACTTTAAATGGGATCTGAGTGGTGACATCAGCAAACATCGAGTTGTCCTCCAACTCTTTTTTTGTTGCGTTAAAGAACTGCTGCTTGTGTGTTTTCAATATCAAACAGAAAAACAAACTTTTTTAGGAATGAATGATTCAGTGGGGAAATAATTTAGTAGGCTCAAATCTTGTTATTTCTCCTCGGAAGTCGCGATGCACAGCAGCCACACCCACCTGCGTGTAGAGATGCTGACCCCAGGGCGATTTGATGTGAGTGGGGAAGATGGTTGGCATTGTCTGTATCTTAGCCTATGGTGAACGAAAATACACAAGCATCTTCTGTGTCTTGTTATCTGCGCTATGGTTATTAGAGTTAATGATACAATCGGTGTGCATGCAGTGTGATCTTTGAATCAAACACTAATAAAAGCACGAGTGTGTGTGCTCCTTAAAGTCAATCAGGATGACAGGTAAGGTCATGCGTGCGTTTGTGTGAAAATTACTACTATCTATATCTGGAAATGTTGGTAAAGCGACAAACTACACCCTCAGCCAATCCTAATTCCAAAATGAGAAACGAACCCACACAATGCAATGACAGGGGGATAGAATTTAAGCTATGTTGCTAGTATAATACTTACATTGTGCATATCATTTCTCATTAGTAGTAATTAAATACTCCCATCCCTTCTGTGGCCTTAATTTTTAGAGAGCAGTTATATATAGGTGGTAATCCCACCCTGATATGGGGGCGTGAAGTACCCAACTCGCCTAACGAAGTCAGTTCTCAGTATATGTTTGCACGATCGTGTGTAGATTTTCAGCATGCAAAAGGCCAGAAATTTTCTGTTGACCTACTGTCTTGAGTTTATAAGACAGCTAGCAAGCAAGACTACACCGACTGCACCTGACACACATATTAAAGATATTTCAGGAATGTTGAATACACCATTGTCATGCATCACACAATAGAAATATTCACGCGTGACGGCAGCAAGCAAATTACATCCTTCACAAGTGCTCAAAATCTCAAAATACATCTTTACCAAAAACACTTTAATTACTTCATATAAAATAATATGAAAACTTTTCTGCAAAATATAACAGATAAAACACACATGGTGCGTGAGTCAGGATGCTGGATGGAAGTTAACAGCCTAACCGTCGACTTCCAAGTACAAGTAATAAATAAACATGACCGAAATACCAGCAAAAGTACTGCACAGCAAACACAAATATAAATAGTCGACAAAGTGGGACAGGTCAGTGGCGCGGTGGATATCCTCAAGACGTCTTACGGGCTCGTCGTGGCGTCAACACAGCCGGTACACACCGGTAAACAGAGTGACTCACCCTCATCACCGCCTTCCTCACTGATGTATTTAGACCCTCCGACACAGCAGCTCCGTCTGATTGGTCAGAACCCGGGATGGCGTCAAGCGTGGGCAATTCCACTGCGTGTGACCTCTCACCTTGGATGCGCCGAGTGCGCGGACTTTAACCTCTCCCTCCTATGACATCATGCCATTATTGCGGGTTAGGTGAGGCTCCAATCTGTTGACAGCAAGCTGTGGTGAGTGAGTCAAAAGTAGGACTATAAAGAAGGGGGGCTCCTACAGCTGTTAACTTCAGCTTCGAGAGCATCCTAACAGCAGTCCGGCTTGATTTGTTGAAAGCTGTCAGTCACCTCGTCTAGTCAAAAACCGTGAGACAATCTGGCTGTGTCGTTCCAAACAGCACCTGCAGAAAACTGCAAAATTTCGAGTAAGTCAAAAGCACACCTGAAGTTACTTACACCTCATTGTGTACATTGTATCTAGTTAGCTACACCTTATTCTGCACCTGGACATCTGTAGCTACAGTCTATGATTCACTAAAACACTTAGCTAAAACAACCAGCGACTTGTTGGGGAACAGGGAGAGACAACGCCTTTATAAATTGGTTTTCAGTTTTGTTGTTGTTATTATTATTATTTTGTCGTTTGTATTTTCTTACTTGTCATTATGCTTTTTTTCTGGTTACCTGCGTTGTTTCAGTCAAGACTTAACTGAGTTTATTTGTCACACCATCTCACACAGGACAAAAGCTAATAAAGAATGTTTGCAAGGTTATGTCACCTTGGATACTCAGCTGTAGAGAAGTATTTCAGATAAGCAGCTCTCAACCCTTGCCTCCCACCCTCTGGGACTCCCGCTATCAGACTTCATCACACTTGTTGTTTGTAAACATGGTAGACAAAGATGGTAGATAGTCTCATTGTGTGAGGCCACCGTGAGGGTCACAGTATGCAGGCTCATGTAGCATACGTGCATAATCTGCCATTGAAGTATGGTTTGCCGGTGGCATTTGTGGCTGGACGACATTTGAGGCTTGTGCTGAACAGAAGGTGCAACGATAATTTACTTTCACAAATCTTTACATTTTCTTCGAAACTGGACTAGTAGATTTCATCAGCCTTCACGGATTGTTTTAACCTTTGACATGAGCGCAGACTGATGTCTTGCGTCGGTCACACCTTCGACTTTCACAAGTACTTTAATTGCTGAGTATATATATATTTCAATAATACACACTTAACGTCAGTGTATGTATACTTAAGGCAATAAATCCCTCGTTTAATAAATCATCAATCACACTGAAGAAAATACAATTTAAAGCGTTCAGCAATTCTGCTATGTGAGCAGTATCACCAATCTTCTATCTTTGGTTATTTTTTCACACCTTTATCTCGATCATCAGTGTTGTTAAGACGAAAGGGCAGAGCTAATGCTGTCACTTCCCGCACTCCGGATGAAGGCTATATTAACTAAAAGTGTACTAAAATATATAACAGTTTCCCCTGTTAGTCTGTGGGTCAAGCAAGACAAGCTATTCCACTTGAACTCCTGCTTTTCTGTACACAGTCTCAATGCCCCGCATCCTGTCTCGTCTTCGCGTATCGTGGCGTATTGTGGTGTATAGATGTGATCTAAGCCTCTATCGGTGCACCACGAAGTGTATGTAGTGCACGTTGCTTGAAAGTCGTCTTGCTCTGACCGGGATTTTCCACAATGCCTGCCGCTACCCACCCACCTACCCCACACCCCACAAGGTCCCCCCCAAGTCGGTCTGTCATCTGCCAGCCACAGCGCTCCGCCTCCACCGCGGTATAAAGCTTCCCTCGCGAGCTCGCGCATCTCACATCGACTCGACTGCTACAGCTGCTGACCTCAGTGCTTAAAGAACTCGGGTATAAACAGCTTACAGCGTTGGATGCACGACTGGCAAGGCTGGCATTATCACACAGCACAAACATTTGCAGGTACATTGACGGGTAGATGAAGTGACAGATGTCTGGTGAGAGGTCGAGTAGGATCTGCGTGTGATCATTACTCTTGACCCCGCGATTTGTAAGCGACCCTCCATCGCCACCCTCAACCCGTTGTTTCTGAAAGATTAGCAACTGATCCCGCGGCTGTAAAGCTTAAGTTGATGTTAAGCACTGAATTAAGGATTTCTTAAAGGTATTGGCTCACTACACAGCTAGCAGCTGCATGGAATTTACTGAATTTATCTCGATCATTAAATGTTTTGTATGTTGAAATGTTTGCATGATACAGATTTTGCATATGAAATAATTATTTTGCAACTTGTGTGATTTCAGATCCGTTCAGCACAGAAGCTAAACACTCCTCGGCTCACAAGATGCTACCCACAATGCAACAGCCCACAACCAAGCTCTCGCTGGTGCCCTTTGTGACGTCACTCCATGACGGCACGCGCGTCATCATCGACACAATGACAGACGCTCAGCTGACACAAACGTACGGCCTCATCCACGACGCCGCGCAGCGTGGTCAAGGCTTCGGGGTGGACGAGTACGGCGATGAGAGCGAGTTCCGCGCCGACGTCGCCAGCGGGTTCCACTTCGCCATCATGGACAAGGACGGCGGCGATCTGCTGGCCGCCTTCATCCTGGCCCTCAGTCGCTATTCGCGCGGCTGCCGGGTGGCTGACCCCTTCATCATCGTGCGACCTGACCAGCGCGGCCGGCGCCTGGGGGAGTTGTGCTTGTGCATGTGCGAGGTCTTCGCCCGCCATCTCGGCTTCATGGGCATGTACGTCGACACCTTCGCCAACAACACGCCCATGATCAAAGTCATCGAGCGCATCGGGGGTTATCGCCTGGTGGGGGCGCTGCCTGCGGGGGGCTACATGACGGATGGTAGCATGGTGGGCAGCCTGGTCTACTACAAGGACCTCAGACCTGGCAACGAATGACAAGTCCACGACCTCCCTCTCCCCAACGATTCACTGACCCAAGCTCATGGCTTAACGTCGTGTGCGCAAGTGGCGCCATCGACTTCCGCCCTGACGAGCGAGAGATGCTGCTCCGCACGTTGGAGCAAGTGATTTTCGTCCTGGGTGACGTCCCTTGGTGCCAAGAGGACATCCAACATCCGCGACCGGAACCGACGTCAGAGAAAGAGGAATGTCGCCATTTTTTTGTCATTCTGACAGTTGCTAGTGACAGTGGTGAGTGCGTCACCCTAGGCCATCAAACGGGGAAATAATCTACAACTTACATGACTGCACAAATGGCGGCTGTCATCACAGTGAACAGGAGACACAGCCCTGTAAAGATGTACAGAAAAGAACAGAAATTTGCAGTGACTATATTTTATAGCTTCCATCTTTGGGAACATTAGTCTGCACAAAGTAAAATGGTTTTTGATTTTATGAATGACACACAGAACAGTAAATGATCTGTACCTGCAACTTCCCATGACCTCCACAACCCGTGACATCATTCACATTAACTGTAGTTAATGAGCCTGTGACATGAGTAATACCTGAACATCCTGTACACCTGTGGTACAGGTGACACGTGCAGTACCCGTCAGCCTGTAACGCAGGTGACTGTCGGAAAACTCGGTGAGCCCTTAGTCTGTGTTGGAAACATATTGAAAACCGTGTCTTCTAGCAGACCACACACACACTGCAAGGGTTGTATAATAAAGTGATTATGATGATTGCCATCATTCAATGTTTGCTTAATGCTCTTTTTTTTTTTTTTAATCCATCATATTATCTTTCTCTCTTAGCTTCTCCCTCTCTCCACACCACACATACTCTTCCAAAGACCACACTCTAGTTTCACTGGCCCTCGGGTTGTGTTGCTTTCTGACAATTAGTCAGGCTGTCACATCTAATCACAGACTGTCAGTCTGCATGGTGTCAGTTCCAGGACAGTGATAAGTGTTTGCTTTCACTCAGTCACATGCAGTTCACACTGCACAATACTAGCTGATGGTGAGTGATGTATATTGACAGTTTGTAGATGTAAGTGGTAAAGTGATCTCACCATGGCTTTATGTTTAAAGATCTCATTGAAGACTGTCACAAAGGTTTGTTTGTCTGCTGTGAGTCCTTATAAACGATGCCTGCAGCTTGTGGCCGCTCACACAGTTCTGTTTACAAGAAGCAGGCTGTGAGTTGTTGCCAGACCTGTCGTGTTGTGTCCAGTTGCTGACAGTCTGTTGACAAGTATTTGCAGAAAGTGAGATGTTCTTTGGTTCTAGCAGGAGACAGCTGCACGCTTGCTTAACAGGTCTATTCTACCAATGTCATCAATGAAGGAGACGAGAATGTCTCATCTGATGAAACGAGAGACTAGATTATTATGTCAAGATGAAGAATATCCATTGTTCTTGCACAGTGCTATCAATAAAATTATGCACACTTTAAAAAAAAACTATTCTTAATAATTTTTGAAAGAAAGAAAAATGTGAGAGAAACTGGTTGGTTGGCAGACACCACAAACACCCTGTTCGACTACAACGACGTCTTCGACTGATTATAGTAACTGCACTTTAATATCGGCCTCATTATTAATGTCATCCATAGGGTGCATATGCGACAATATGGATGCAGCGTGAGCTCAGTTATACTTCAGTACTTGTGACACGAAACATGAGCTAAGATATATATCACAGACTCGCATTAGAATGTTGTTATGAGCAAGCATCATATCAGGCTGCCCGTGCTCTACTACACTCGCTCACTCTCACGGTTCACTTCCTCGCGCGTTGCGCGTGCCTCCCTCGTTCGCGCGCTGACCTCGTGGCCTACTTCACGCACGTAAACAAGCGGCGTGACCTCACCTGGCCTTGAGCCTCCGACGACCCTTGTTTGTCTGCAGCTGCCGTGCTAGCACCTTCATCAGTCGGTCAGTCACCTGTACACGCGGGGGGTCACTTTCAATGCCAGTTCTGTCAACACAGTCGATCGCCGGTGTGCACTTGACCGTGACGGCTGCTCACCTGGGGACTGCGAGTAACGGAAGGTGACTGAAGGATGAGTAAGAGAAGAGGACGGAAGAAGGATCGAGCCTCGACATGACTTTGTTGCCACTTTTCTTTCTTTAGTCTCGGTTGAAATATACCACGTAAAGCTTGCTATACAGAGCTGCTTCGTAGGACACCCCAGTTCTTTCCGTTATGAATTTCAGGATTGAAGTCGACAACAATTAGCAGAAGACAAAAGCTTTGTGTCCTGGAAGGGACTTCGCATATTTATCACACAATCCCAGCTCTTCCTGCTGTCTGCTTCGTGCGTGGTTCTAGTTCTTGAAAGTCGGTGAAATCCTTCACCATGAAAATACCGGAGAATTTTTTTTTCGGGAGGAGTAGGGTGGAAGGGGAGGACGTTTGGCGATGTAAGGAGGAAAATTGCGAATAAGTCTTATGCCAGCTTTATGACGGTTACGTGAAAGATGTAAGATCTGAAGTGAAACAAGAAAACAAAATATCACACTATGCCTTGACAGGGACAGACAGCCAGAGAAGGTAGCCACAATAAAACAAAAATACAATATACATGTAATGGGAACATTGCTTGCGTACCGTGTTCCATAGTTGTCCACGTTGTTAGACAGAGGAGGAAGGAAACAGCCTCTTGACTGTAGGAAGACCGGAAGTCTGAGTTGTATCAGTATACAGCGCAAATTCTAGTCAGGAAATATCATCTCACTTACAGACACAAACATGGACACAAACATCGAGTATTATCTCTCCTACAGCCAATATCGACAGACCACATGGCGACCATTGCTGATATTGCCTTTTTTTTATGTGTGTCACTGTCGGAAGCCAGACTTTGAAATGCATTTTTGAAAGGTTCATATTGAAAAGACTGTATGTTACCCCCAGGATGGCTTTTATTCTGTCATTTACTTGTATCTTGGACGTCCATTCTGCCCTGACATCTGCTAATTGATTCTTTGACATCTATCATTGTCAGTTGTGGCATACTGTGTCCTGTTACTTGCAATTAATTGTGAAGTTTTGCGTCCATGCAACCCTCCTGCGCAGGGCTGGCTCCTCATTTCGCTGCCATAGTAACAGACGCGTTACAGCCACCGGGTGGGCCTGTCTTTTACTGAGGAATGATGCTGGAGAGTGGAGGACCACCATGCCGGAGGGTGAAGGTGATATCACTGAGTGCAGTACATCACAGAAGGAAGCGAGATGGACAGGGTGAATGATGGTAGGTTAGTCAGCATGGTCTGACTATCTATGGATGGCTCAATATGGTTCGAAGTGACCCCCTGAGCACGTTTGTGACCTTACAGTTTTGACTGGGATTGGCCAGACTGTGGTAGTCATCAGAACAACAAAGGGTGCACGCGGCTGACCTATGTGTAGCAGGTAACTGAGTATGTAACACTAAAGAAAACATGCATTCAGCCTGCTTTTCTGTTCAAGGGAGCGGATATGCAGGGACAACAGCCACGAGAACTGAGTTGAAGAGAGGATGTCGCTTCCGGTATTAAAGGAAGCTATTAAAGTGTAAAGTAGGTTAAAGGTACAGTTCGGACCTTTGTGTTCTGTTAGCAATTTGTAGCAGAATGAATAAAGTATTGTTGTAAAGAAGAAGAGTTGTAATGTTGTGTTATAGATTATTATCATTAGCTACTAATCTACCTTCTCTCTCTCTCCTTGTCCATTCTAGAATCTTATCTATGGGCTCGCTGTCCTTCTAATGCACGGGGTTCCCAGTAAACAGGGTAGGGGAGCACCCGCTTTTGTCTGGTGGAGAGGTGCCCAGCATAATGGATGTCAGGAAAACTAGTCCTGGGTCGTCAGGGTTATATTTGCTTGAAATCACCAACGCCCCAACCCTGACAAATGTCGTTTAGTCGCGGTTATCTTGCAGTCAACATGCAGGAGGACACACGTGTCCTTGCACTGCATTAACAGTGTAATACTTACAGTGTAAATAATTACACAGCCCACACCACCATTTCTCTCTGTCACATTCTCTGGCTGGTATGTGTGAGAGAGAGAGGAGTGCATGACCATAAATGTGCATGTAAAATAGTATTGTGTGTGTGTGAGGGAGAGAAAGAGAGCATGTGGGTTTGACAAAGTATACAAACACAAATATGCACACTCGTTCTGATCAGACATAAAAGGGTTAAGTAGTAAGACACAAAGGTTCAGACATGCAAGAGTTAAACACTGTTTACGCTGCGCTTCGCAAAAAAAAAAAAGAAGAAGAAGTAGGGGGACACAGATAAATAGAGGGTAACTCCATCTGGCTAATCTTTATCAAGGAAATCTTTTCTCATGCTTCTCGTTTTGGCAGAGGTGTGGCTGGATGCTGCATTCAACCTCTGCATTATATTTTTGTCAGAGTTTTACCAGAAGATGGCGCTGTTGTACTTTAAGAGGTCAAGTCCTTCCCTGCGCTATTTTCTTTTTCTAGATACTTAAAACTTCAGTGGTGTAAACCTATCTTGACAAACACGACATTATTTGCACTGGTCGTTTAACGGGTATGTACCTACATATTTACCCCGACATATCAGCAGGGATGTCAAAGTAGAAGAATTGCAGAGGCACACGAGTTCGTGCAAGTGCTGCTGTGGTGGAAGGTGTAAGGTGGAGGTCGTTTGTATTTCGGTCATAAACAAGTCTGAAACAGTTGCCAAGGACAACCTCGTTTGCTCCTGTTGTTCCTTGCCCTACTCCTCCATCAGTCTGCAGGCCGGCCTATGTTGCTGAAATACAGTAAACCATTACACCAAAGTGCACTCATGCATTATTTCTCAAGCAGTATTATTCTCAAAGTAGTAAAGTTCTATTTATTATGATTAACTAAACTATGTCAATATTTTGTATGCTTATGTAGGCACTTGGGCAGCTGGTCCTACATCTACAGATTGATTTCAGCAGGTGAGCAAAGACCGTGTACTTGCTCTGAGGACTTGCCTTGTCGCTGTAAGGAGGGAGCCTGGACCCTCGTCACACGCAGGTGACAACACAGCAAACCTCGAATTGCCAACGGCAAGGTATTGGAAATGTCGGAGGTGGCACGTTAATTTCAAGATGACAAGTTTAATAGCAACTGTTTATTGTAACATATAATGACATCATCCTCCCTCAAAACATCTACTCTTCCATAAAGTGTTGACCACTTTTCTTTTCCTGCCACTTCTTTTTGCCCCGGTGCAAGTCGATGGACACAAAGATCGTCGCTGGTTCAGTATTTTGTACTACAACATTCATCTGTTCGAGGTTCCTGGGTATTTTCATCAACGAAACCACATAATATTTTCTACTTTTCATGTCATTCACGTTTTTATTACCTAATAGTTTTTTCATATGATAAACGTTTGTATCTGTGTTTATGTATTTCTCGATGGCTTACTCATGATGTCAGGGGTGCATGTCCTAGCTGTGAATATGTCCAGACACGTGGTGCTTGTATTGTAGAAAAACAGGTCTGCTTGTTCGACACAATACACTCTGAAAACCTCTGACTGGAAGAAATAGCATCAGATATGTTTACATGTCTGTTATTCCTCACCTGTGTTGACGAGGACGTCTCAGGCACGTGACTTGCGTTGTAGAGAAGGGAAGGGTCTCTATGCTGGAAAGTTCCGCGGCTCGTGTCAGGGTCTCAGTGGAAATTAGGTCTACACTCGAGCCCGTATCTTGTCCCAAGGTAAGTTAGATTAGTATATGTTGGCTGAGACCTAAAATAGCCCACTGATACGGAATGATAGCGGCGTGTGATAAGTAAAGTGACAACAGCAGTGTGAAGGGCCAATGGTCAGATAGCACTGACCGTGGCGACAGAGCAAAGGTCGCGGCTTTCTCACTGTCGTCTGGCCACTGCCACCAACACCCCGGGTACCAACCTCACATAGCAATCAGTCTCTTACACAAATATAAAATTACATTCCAGCAAGTCCTTCTGTCCGTCTTTCAGTTTTCCTTTCCGTCCCTCATTCTATTTGTCTGTTTCTGTCTTTCCTTTCTTGTGTTCCCCCCCCCCCCCTTTAGTTTTTCCCTTTTTTTAAACTTTGTTTCCTTACTGGGTGTTTCCTTTACTCTTTATTAAATCTTTTCAATTTTACTTGTTTTGTGACACTCTTGCCTCTCACTTGTCCTGGCAACTTTGCGAGGAAACGTAGCAAGAAGATCGTTTCTCTTGTTTGTAAATGTAATAATAAGTAGTATATCAATGGACTTTCATTGAGTTGAAACAGTTATCGCAGTGTTTACAGTGCATGCATGTTTACTTGTAACCGACAGTGTTGTCAGTTCTGGCGAGGCCTGCATTTCGCCATGGTAACCCTATCCAAGCTACTGCGAGGTCAATGAGCACTACACCGCCCTCTCGTGTTTACTGTAGTAGATAACATGTGTGACCACACCATGCTTACCAGTCGCCAGTTGACCTCTTATAATTACAAACCCTTACTGACTTTACAATGAGAAACACATTGTTTACATAGACTAGAACAAACAAACAGATGATGATGTTCATGTAGATCTCTGCTTTGTTGTTGTTGTCATTTGATGTTAACGCTGATAGTATTGCCCTCGGCAGTGCTGTTCTCCGTTCGTATGCTCTCGCATTGTCTGGCAGTCTGGTGATGAGGTCTTGCGGTTTGATGATGATGCCCGCCATCAGGTCAATGTCGTCTGCAAAACGGAGATTGCGTAGGTGTCTCTCACCGATGGAAGTGGAGATGTGATGGTCATGAAGGGTTTTTTTGCACGATATTCTTCAACAAAAAAAAAGTGTTGAATAGTACAGGCGACAGGGACGCCGACTGTTGTCTGAGACTGAGGATACTGCTTTGTCATAGGAAAAGCATAAATGATGCAAATAAAATAAAATACAATGCTGTAAGGCCTATGGAAACGCTCGAAGTTTTGTGCACCTGAGTTCCTTGTTACCTGGACACCAAATGTTAGCCTCGGAATGTCAACAAACGAAAATATTCCTTTGAAATATATATTTAACAGATTCAACAAACGGTGACGGGTAAAGGCGCGGCATGAAAACAAAGGCCATGATTGAGGAAACGCTTGTCTCGTGCATCTAAAAACGTCTGCGTGCAGGTTGCAGTGAACGGGCTGAGGTATGGGTGAGGAGTGTTCATACGACACAATGCGTATAACATATAACATATAACAGTCACAACACGGACGTATGTAGGGATGTACGTGATCACAGGGATCACAAAGGTGGGTGAGGTGGTCACAGGGATCACAAAGGGGGGTGAGGGGGTCACAGGGAGCGCACTACGCCGTGTTAGGGTCAGAGTTCGCTGCGTGAGCGAGTTCCGGATCATGACCTCCGCAGTGGCCGGGTGCACGTACCGTTAGGGAACGAACGCACCCTGCTGGGGTCTCCGTGTGACCAAGAGCACGTACGTCGCCCCACAATTCTTTGTCGTGGAACACATAAGAACAAAGTAGGCCACAGCGATGATAATAACCATATTCTCTCACTCCGTCTCTCCCTGTGTGTGTGAGCGCGCGCACGTCATTATTCAAACCATGAAATGTCCGGCGCGGGTCATTTAGTTGTCTCACACCGCTGTTTATTCTCGAGTTCTTGCAACATTTCGGCTATAGTCGCAACCACAAAAGGCGACCAACTTCCATGTGGGAAACACAAACATTTAGAGTCGATCTGAACATTGTGGATTTTGTCTACAGCTTATCCATCAGATGTGACCGGCTGACGTGAGTTTCGTCCTGTTTCCACACATCACAGGCTGTCTCATATTTTTGGTAAGAGCTCTGCTTACAGGGAAAGGTCACGCGTAGAAAAACAGGGAAACAGTAGTCTACACTCTGGAACATGCGCTTGAAACAGGGTGGAAAAAACCGTTAGGCGAATACCCGACGGGAAGGACGAAAAATGAGAGTACAGAGCACGGTGGTATAGGAAGATTTTCGGGTTCATGGGGGCAAATTCTATGCTTTCAGTAAACATTCATATTCTTGCCTCCTCAGCATCTTTTTTTACCCCTCCCCTTCCCCTGATTCCTACCCCATTATATACTCCACTATAAGTACACCGTGTACCTACTTATAATCTGAGACCGGACGACGAAAAGTTTGAGTTATGGACTGGTGCACTGGGAGAAGTGTTTGTCAGACAGACAGCAGACAAGGCGGACAAGCGAGTAAGAATGTTTGTTCACGTGTCACTGCAGCACAGCATGGGTGCAGCCGCTCGCGTGACGCAGCTGGAGTACGCAGTGAGCAACGCTTGCCTTTAACCGCGGGTCAACGACCGCCACAGCCACACTTCACAACAACGTATTTACCACCAACTCACTTCCGGATTGTTGTTCCAAATAAGGGATTCGCGATCGTCTGCTATTTTCCTCTTATTGTTATTATTACTCGGTGCAGGTGTGACTACTGTAAACATGAGTGTACGGACGAAAGGGCGTGAATGATGGAAGTTTCCTAAATGCGTGTCTCTCTGATGTTAAAGAAGAAAGAAAGGGTGTGACGGGAGAGGGAGGGAGCGGTCAGCGAGGGGAGGTTGGGGTAGAGGACTTGAAATTGGACTCTTAATTATGGGGAGGAGGTATTGGGTTTTCTTTTGTTGTTGTTTGGTTGGTTGGTTTGCTTGGGTTTTGTTTTGTTTTGTTTTTTGGAAGTGATCGAAGCCACTGCCGATACAGTGTGCTTTACTAGTGTGTACGAGATTCAGTGGATTTTTGTGGTTTTGTTAGTGGAAGGGAAAGCCAGTGCAGAGTGTGCTTTACTGTGCATAAGAAATTCGGTGCTTTTGTGACTGTGTTACCATCTGGAGGAAATATACCATAGCTAGGACTTTTTTATTAGTAGTATTTACGTTATTTTGTTTTGATTAGTAAACATAGGCAGACTCGTTCAGGCAAATCATTTTGTTTTATTAAGAGAAAGAACACGCCATTGTCGAAAGAGTGTGAACGAGGGACACTACACGTGTCGTTACACCTCAGCTAGTCTATATGCTAGCTTCTTGTTTTGCTCAAGTGTGCATTCACAAACACCATTACCACACCCGTACAAACAGACTCTGAAATACATGTAAACATGTATTCCACACACAAATAGACAATGACGCCATAGAAACGCCACACAGAAGGTCAAAGGACAGGGTCCACATCTGGAACTATTTAATTTTAAACCATAGAAAAATTATCACGAGGGCTCGTCCACGATGACAGGCACATCTGACCCGCTATAGTACAAAGTAACGACTGCGTTTTCGTTGTAAAAGTGTTAACATTTCGTCACCTGTGCATAACCCTAATCACGTCACCTGTGTATAACCCCAGTCACGTCACCTGAAGGCGTCAACTAGTCCTCTTCGTCTACTAGAGAGCGCACATGCACAAGTGGTTGACCCAGTTGACTGTTGACCTATTTAATCATGTTGCACGCTCGCTGTTTGAGTCCTGGAAGTAAAAACTGCTGACGGCCAGTGTGGGAGATCGATTCCCACAGGACGTATGGGCCTCGGCAACTCAGCGTATGGTGACCCTACTCAGCGAATGTTTACATGACGATCTGATACAAACAACCGCCCAACATAGTCACATATTGCAGATGTAATATATTGCGGTTAAGCAAACCACTTCAGCAGCTGCAGTTGGATGTAGCGGCCTAGTAGTCGCCACACTGGTACATCGATTCAACGTTGACTGTGAGTGACGTCAGATAACCTCGGTCACGTGTATTTCAGCGCGTGATGAAATCAGTTACTGTACACAAGATGGTAGCAGCTTGCCACGAAGATGGCGTTCAAGCAGGCCGCACTTATATCAGTGCTGTGTCCTTCCTACCGATGGTGGGCTGTCTGTGTCTGTGTTCATACCATTATCGGTCATGCTGGTTTAAATCCTTGCAACTGTGGGGTTCCCTGTCTACTAACATTTGAACTATCGAACCCCAACACTGCCCTATCCCCCACATCCCGCCATGTGAGTTTGGGGGAGGGGTAGAAAGCACTTCTATATATATATAAAGCGTAGGCTGGCACAGCGCATGCCAAGGTTGGCTCTCAGTCAACAGCCCGGTCTAAGTGGTTCATACAATGCAGCATGCCAGCAGCAACAACAACAACAACAACAACAACAAGACCAGTTGCATTTATCAAAGAAAAGAAGAATTTTTCGTTTGATAATGTTGAGGAAGATCCTGCCTCTCTGTACTTCCCCCGCCCCACCCTTGTTCCTCCCTCCTGCGTGTGGTGGGTGGGTGAGAGAAACATAAGGGTTAAGTCGGTCATAGTTCGAGGAAGGTGGGCTGGGTGTTGTCAGTACAGTAACCCCCTTTTACCTGAGACTGAGGCAGTAAGTTAGCACTGGGTCCCCTGGCTTGCTGTTGTGGATTCAGTGTAAATTTCCACCTGACCTGCTCACACGCGCCTTGAGCGCTCACTTAACACATGCGCGTGCACGCGTGCACTTGGTTTCAAAACACCTCCTGTGACTCATTCGCTCATGGCAGTTTTTCTCTGATATTATTGTTATTATTATTCTGCACTTTTTAGCCTTATCTTAATATTGCAGTTGCTTTGGCTGTTTTGCTTCTTGCTTTCTTTCCACACTACTTTTTGGTAGTCGGTTGTTATATGGGGATGTATAAAGGTGTTCGCTACACGTTCGGATAATCCTCATTATCACTTTATTACAGAGGTGTTGGCTATACGGAGATACTCCTCATTATTACAGGAGGCGATCGCAGGATTTAAGTGGTTTATTAGAGGTAAAGGTGAGGAGAAAGTGCAATAGAATGCAACTCACTGCCTTTGTCAGCATCATGTAAACAAATGCCAACTGCCAAGGACAATTTCATGTGATATCCTCTAACTCTCTGTTTTATCTCTCTCCAACCTGATCCCCCCTCTCTCTCTCCTCTCTCTCTCCAATAGTTTCCTGGCGATCTCCTGTTTAAATGGCTGAAAGCTAAAAGTTTGTGATGTAATGTATATGTTTGTGTGTGTGTATATATATATGTGTTTGCCTGTGTGAACCAGTGAGTCTGGTGTTTATGTTCTTGTGAAAACATTAATTTGGGGGAGAGAGAACAGGTGAGTTATTTTTGATAGGTTGTTTTTGTTTTGCTTTGTTTTTGGTTTTTTTCTTGCTTTGTGTTTGTGTGTGGGGGTGGTGGTGGTGTGTGTTTTGCCTGTGTTCATGTTTTTAGTTTGATTAGAGTCGAAGGCAAAAGCAAGTCGATCAGATTTGGAGATTTTATGCAGAAAGAAAGGCAGGTACATGTATTCACTGTCTGTACTCAGCCAGCCAGGGGAGCGCGGAAAGTTGATGTAGTGAGTACGAGACTTACCGAGTATGAGGCATCTGACACTTCACCTTTCTGGAGACCACGTGAGGCAGTCGGTTCACAAACAATTTCGGGTGGTACCTGAGGTCAAAGCAGTGGAAACGTTCGAGGTCAGAAGGTTATTCGCGGTTAGGCAGGAACGGCGCGGTCACAAAAACAAGAGCAGGGTGGCGGAGGGGGCGATGAGAACACGTGACCGGCAGAAGATCAAGCAGGGTACAGACATCAGTAAACTGTCCTTGGACAGGGCGAGGCCCCTACTGCTGACAGCATGGGGCATCATCAACAGGTGACCGAAGCCCGATGAAAACATCGCGACCTTCACCTGCCTGATGAAACCGAGAGAGTGTCAGCTATATCCCAATGTTTTGATTGCTCCTTCTTTCAATCCATCTTTTCTAAATTGACATAATACAGCTGCAAACATTTGGAGGTAGGTGGGATTGAGAGTGTCGAGAGGAAGATCATCGACAGAACAAAGCAGCCGTACTTTATATAGTCAGGCATTAATAATTCTATAAATAACTAAATACATTATTTCTATAAATAAAATCTCCAGATCCTCAGGGTTTTTTTAAAAAAAGAATATTGTAAAACAGATGTTTTCTCCATCAAAGATAGTCTGTTTTCATATTCTATTCACAAAATGGAATTAGAAAAAAATTATATCTTTGTCTTCCAGCAAATATATTTTGAAAGAACTTTTTTAAAAAGTCGTGAGATATCTTTGAAACTCTGTCAACCATCAGTTCATTCAACCAAAGAGGCCTCACCTCACCTTCACGGAAACGAGACCGTCAACGAAGGTGAAGGTAGAGGACAGGTGCCGACCGCTGGGGTGGACAGGTGACCGTTATCTCACACAGACGTGGCCAGACTCACGTTCAGCCGGACAGTGCAGCGGCCATCCGAATACAAAGTGTTAGCACAAGCTCTGAAGATTGTAATTATACGGGAGACAATTTCTCTGTCTCCTGGCCTGTTTGTATGTCCTGACCGAGGTGTCATACGCGTACACACCCGTAATTACTGATGCCTCTATCGGGTATTCATGCCCGTCTAATCACTGGTTGTAATGATGATCACAGTCTGCTAGAAAAGCCTAGATGCTTGTACAATTTACCAACAGTGAATTCGCACAATACTCACTACAGCTGACAGAGAGAGAGAGAGAGCATGAGAAAGAGCAGAATAGTAGGAAAGGCGCAGTGAAAAAAGAATCGTTGAATATCATCATGAGTTAAAAATAGTAATGATGGGCCAAGAAAAGATCGCTGTGAGGGAAATTCAAGTCGACTCTATATTAGGATGTGCCAGCCGAGGTCACAAACACTTTTACAACTCAGCACCGGGCCACCAACTTGGTCCTGTGTGGAAGTGATATGGTCACGTGACATGACACGAGGTAGTGCTAGTTGTAAATTTGTCGAGTCGGTGTAGAGAAGCAGGGCGCCATCACCTTCTCATATTCCCAGCTGCCGCAAATAGTCTTTTGGTAACACGATCAAGAGCTTCTGGTACTATTTTGGTCAGTATTGTTTTCTTATTCGCTAACAGGTCACCTGTATATATCATGGTTCATGAAAGCTTTGCAGAAAGTATCCAAATCTAGCTCATCCCCCACTCCCTCAGAAATGTCATGGGTGGGTTCCCACTTCCCATAGCAGAGTATAACTCCCACAGACCACATTCTGTAAAATAGCTCTGATATTCATTTTATAATTGCATAATGCATTCTTTAGCTACAAATTTCATTCTATAATTATAGAATGCATTCTACAAATTTATGTGGCACAGAGAGGGTAATTTTTATAATTTTTATCTTTACAGCTTTAGTTGTGGCTTTGGTCCACACCCATTGTAAATCCAGTCACTGATCGGCCTCTCCACTGCCAGTATTTGTTGGATTGTTTTTCTGTCTCAGTTTCCGTAACGGTATCTGTTTACAGAAATGAACTGTTATTGCCCAACCCGCTGTGACCCTGAGGTCTCTACCCCTCGACCTGTCCGACATGGGTGACCCTGCCAGGAGCCAGTCCTCCCGTCGTCAGAGTTCTTAGTGATCGTCGAGACACGCAAGCCTCCTGACCACGGCAAGGTGGTGGTCCACCATGGGTCACTAAGGTTCATGCGAAAACTAAATATTTGCTGCTGAAGCCATTCTATCAATAATCAGATTTTGCCTCGACTTCATACTCCAGAGCTGGGTGCCTTGCCGTGATATAGCCTTAGTGAAACACCATTCCCCACTTCCTCTACTTCCTACAAATAATAATCAAAGATCACACTGCGATGCCAATAGTGTAAGCAAACACTATAATAACAAATACAGTACACAGTATAGGTGTGACACGGTGTGTTCTGAGTCACGTGACACTGCATGCTTTACCAGCCATGACACTGTGTGTTGCCAGCCATGTTCATCGAGTCCAGCAAGAAGCACAGTAAGACAGACAAACTGTGGTGTGAAGTGTTCCTTTCTCTAACTACATCACAAGAAAATGTTCCTTAAACAACCAACAACAAAAAAAAGCCAGTGGCTTTCGCCATTTTTGCTGATCCCTTCCTTCTTTTCTTCCTGAATCGTGTTTCCTCCTCAATTTGTCGCAGACTGTTGTTTGTGTCCCTCCCGTGGCTGTCGGAGCCTGAAGGCCTTTTTGTTCACTGCCAGCTTGCTCTTGTTATTGTTTACCAGGAACAATGGAATCCTTTAACAAATAACACTCATTAATGCAGCTTATCGTCAGCAACAAATATTTACTTTCAAACTGAATAATTTTAATTGTTTACAGATGGAATCAGTGTCCTATGACCCGTAAACTGAGAACGTAAGTGTGACAGACAGTCTGTACACGCCGGGTGAAGCAAACATGAAGGCCTCGCAGATGGTGTTTGTGTGAAAGAGAGAGTGTCTGTGTGTGAGGGTTGTAGATGTTAAAGATAGAACATGTTGACTGTGTGTAGTATGTTGGTAGACAACAAGTGTCAGCAGATTGCGTTTATCGGTTGACAACAAAGCCCAGGGTGGGGTGGTTATCAGTATACAATTAAGCGTGTGGACGTGCGGATTAGCGGGTGAGTGGGTGTGAGAGGGCGAAAGTCGGTTGAAGTGAGCCAAGTGCTCATTTCCCTCGGACGAGTTACACCCAACCTTCTCCCCGCTTTATTCGTCACACTAAACTTGAACGAAGAAACTTGAAAACAATTCAGGATGACGATGAAGATCACAACAAAATGTTTAGACCAAACCATGAACACTAAAAGCAAACGAAACTCATTAAAAATTATAAAAGGTAGACAGCTGCTCCATCTCCGCTCTCGCCACTAAGGCCAACAACATCGCTCATCATTTGGAAATCACCCCCACCCCCTGCATGCCCTCCGTGTCATGTCACGTGACGTAGACCAGGCGTGGAGGTGTGGAGACGTAACTGGACAACGTGAGGACGTAGGGCGTGGAACGTGGGCGCTATGGCAGTCAGGACTCATGTCCTCAGTCAGGTTGCCCTCAGTTCTGTGAGTAGGTGTCTGTCCTTCATCTGTGTCAACTAACATAGTCTCGACAAATGCAGGGTCGCCATCTTAAGCCCGGCTTTGTTACAGGATCCCAAGTCACATCAACCGTTATTCCCAGTGGAAATGCGCAGTGTGTACTGAAATACTAAGTGTGAGAGAGAGAGACTAAGAATACTGATGATCGGGAATTGTCATGAGTAGCGGGTGTATTAAAATACACAGAGTGGTATTAAAAGTTAATTCTTTAATGAGAAAAGCGCCTTTCCCAGTGACCTCCAGTACCACCTAATGGTCGTCCTTGAGCAGTTCTTTGACCAGTTCACGTGTCCTGAGTGAGTGTGTGACTTATTCGACGACTGGCCGCAGAGACAATAAATTACACGCAGTTAGTTTTTACTTTGTTTCAAAGAAGTAACTGTGACTACAGGTTCTGTTCTTGTCTATCGTTTACAGTAAAGGTACATCATGTACTTGTGGATGCTTCGTCTCTACACCTCATATTGGTAGTGGAGGGTTAAGTTAATAAAGAGATGACTAACGGAACAGAAACCGATCCAGAACAACAGCTAAACTTGTTGCTGATAGATAAAAACAAAGGTCTCTAGTAATAGTCTTTTGTATCACCTAGGTACGAAAAGGACGAAGTATTAGTCCTCCATGCAATAAAACAAGAGATTGTAAAAGTTCATCTTGCCAAAGATACTCCAACCTCATAAGGCTCGCCTGGTTTAGTTTGGCATCTCTTCTACTTCTCACGTCGCTGACATTATTGACGATGTTCTTGAAAGGGTCCCTTTATTTAAAAAACATGTCATCAACAATGTCATCTATCTGATAGATTTTGTTGGCTTACTTTATTCGAGAAAACTATTCATGTTGGTACTTGGGTATGACGAGCTTCCAAAATTCCAAGATTTTCCAGACTTTAGGGGTAAACGTGAAGCACGATAGAGTCCTCCCTTCAGCTCCACTTGCTTGTTGTTCATCCCCAGCTCTGCCTCTACTCACTGACCCCTCTATCACCCTCGAGACTTCTGCTTGGAGGTCATTTTCTTTCGAAGTTTGTCTGCACTTTTGAAAAGGAAGAAATGGGGAGTATGATTATTATTGGGTTTTTTTTTTTAATATAGAAACGGAAATGTCATCAAATTCTGCTTTAAGCGAGGCCCTGGCTGAAGTGCGTGCATGTCAAAAGCACAGAACATTTCACTCATCAATCGCCACTGATCAGTGTAATGTTATCAGTGGTCTGTTATCAGTATTTATGTGATTAGTGTTATCAGTGTTCTTGCGTGGTGCCCTCTATCGACCCTCTTCGATCACCTCCCGCTCCCCTCCTTCTCGCCCTCCTCTTGCTGTTCCTTCTTCCCCACTCGCAGTGTTGGCTTCATAGTAACGCACCAATTAACTGCCTGTTAATTGTCTCCATGATGTTCACAGGGCTGTTTCAGTTGCGAGTGACAACATGATCAGTCCATGTCTGAGAAATCTCGCTGTTTGTCGTCTGCTGTGTGTGAGCTGCTCGGCAGATGGTTTGCTGCCACTTGCATCGCCGGGAAACATTTTCACGATGTAAACAAGTTTTGCCCTATTTTCAGGTCAACGCTTCTTTTTTGTCCCGACCAGATGTAGGTCACTGGTGCGTCCTTTGCGAATAACAGAGCGATAACACACAGCTATCGTACTCACACTCGTTAGATAACCGGCGGGGAGGAGGAATAGAGTTCTGCTCGTACACAGTAGGTCAAGTTCCACAACACAAGGTTCAAGGGCAAACACGTGTATTGATTAGCTGTAACCCTGTGCAACAAGTCCCTGGCTGCTCCTCCCAGATGACATAGGTCACGTGAGTCATATTTTGCACACGAAATGAAGTCAGCGTCATCCAACGGTTAAGAATATGTTTTGCTTCTGACATTGCAGCAAATCTTCCTCAAACTGTTCCGAGCGAGAGGTGGGTTGTTATTATGGTCGTGCAGTGTTGTAAACGTCCCCCCCCCCAGACAGAGAGGGTCAGAGGTCGGCTCGGACACTGGACACAAGCCACGTAGTAACCTAACGTCCGTGTCGTGCAGCGGGCAGTTGATGGCGGCGTGCTGGACTGCACGTGCATCAGTGCTGCACCCTACTGACACTGCATGGACGCCGCCAGATGATGCTGCAGCTGCTCGCTCTCACACTCATCAACAGAGCATAATCGACAGCTAGACGATAACAGCTACAAGTTATCGTCTGCAATCTTATAGCTTATCTTGCTTTGAACATATATATATCACTTCGTCTCGTACGCTTGTCTAATCTGCTGTTTCAAAAAAAGAATAGATAGCTGACTCCTGATAAGTCGCCAAAAGGACAGAACGGACAGAATTAAGTACTTGTGTCGCATCACACGATAGGACTTCTGTGACAGACTTAGACATAGTGATATAGAGGACCTTTGATTCATTCTTGTATCTCAGAAGTTCGTAGACGAACGTACTTTAATTGGAACGCAGCGCACCGACCACAGTGGACACTTGTCGAAACATTTGTTGGCTCAAACATCCATCGATGAGTCTGGTCGTCATACGCCATCTACTATTCTGTTTATTTGCCTCGATACAGTTTCGAGTTACTGAAAGCAAGTGTGGTGCTTAGAGCTAGGAAACAGGACCACGCCACCCCTCTCCTTCGTTTTCTACACTGGCTTCCCATCCGTTCTGGCATCCAGTACAAACTGTCCGTGCTGTGTTTTCATTTCTTTGCTGGCACCTGCCCTGATTATTTCTCTTAACTGCTCTTCCCTTACATCCCAGCCTGACAACTCCGCTCCTCGTTTGATGATCGTCTCCTTACTCTTCCTGTCACAAAACAACAACATATGGCCACAGGATTTTTAGTTATTGTGCAGCGAAACAATGGAACTCTCTCCCTTGCCATACCCGCCACTACCCTAAGGTGACCAGACGTCCCGCATTAGGCGGGACAGTCCCGCTTTTGACCTCGTGTCCCGCCTGAATATCGGGCAGGACGCCCAATGTCCCGCTTTCTGGCTTTCTGGAAGTCAATCAAATGTCCCGGTTGTCTTTAAAAATCTGAATACCGTACACTGATACGCCCCCCCCCCCCCCGTACTTTTTTCGTCGTTTTTTGTCGGTGACGACACCATCTTCGGCACGTGTCCCGCTTTCGCTCCCGAAACGTCTGGTCACCTTACACTACCCACTATTGAATACTTTAAACATGCACTGAAAACACACCTCTTCCGTAAATATTACTCCTAACAACCTTTCCCATAATGCTAGTCCTTTGTCACACCCTTCCTTTTGCAATATCATGTTAGTCTCAGCTCTTGTTCTTGTTAAATTCGACACGTAATGAATGAAAATTTCCTTCGATCTTAACTTTATTTAAATCAATAGTCACCTCATTTTGATTTGTTTGTTTTTGCTGTTGTACTATGTGGCAGTCGAGCTGTGTACATCAGGCTAGCTGACCATGAGGCGAAAAGCGGTCTGTCAACATATATATACATTTACTGACAACGATCGAGTTTGGAACCCGTCTCGAGTAGGAACGATTAATGTGATTGAGAAATGTATGTTACAGCGGTGTGAAATGTGAGGCGCCATAGCTCAGTTGGTTAGAGCGTCTGCCTAGTAAGCAGAAGGCCGAGGGTTCGAATCCCCCTGGTGCCTTATTAACTGCGTTTTTTTTTTTTAACAAGAGTAAATTCCCGTCCCGCCCCGTCGAGGAATCTTCCTACAATAATGCCACTACCGTTCGGGTATACACAGCAATAGATCGCTTCTGTAAAACACATAAAAAATAAATCCTCATCCTTTTTTCCAGATTACACCAACACGCCATGGCGCCTAAAAGTTGCAAGTGAAGCAAAAAGAAAAAAAAGGTCTTCACGCGCGAAAGATGGAAAGGGGCGCTAACTGCATGGGTCATACTAGGTTCATGGACTTCGATCTCTCACAGATACCTTACTGTACTGATCTCTCTGTCTTACACATAAGATGAGCGGCTGGGCAACAGGCGGCTAATTGTAAACATTCGCACGTGCAAAGGGTGAGTAATGTCTCGGTGAATAAGTTTAGGTTTCACGACCGGCCCTGACCTCGTGCGTTGGATGTGGAATTGAACACTGTGTAAACATGTCAGGTTTTTTTTTTCTCCAGTTGCAACCGTCCTGTATTCTTACGTAACGCTCTCAGTCAGGATTGTTTCTCGGACAAACCTTCTGCCGAGATCATTAATCGTATCGTCTGGAGCAGGAAGACCTGCTTTGAGTCACGAAGGTCCTGTGATGATGAACTGTGTCAGCTAGTGCTCTTCCTTTCTGTCGACTAAGAAAGAGTTGACAGTTTAACATACAGACACCAGATCAAGTGTTCTGCAAGTCCTTAGTAATATCACGAACTAATAATCATACATGTCCATGGTAATATGAAGATAACCTGGAATAATACAGGTGTAAATGTCGTTTCAACATATTTAACATTCTACAACCTTAGGGTTTAAGCACTAACAAAGGGATAGATGATTTATTACAGTCAGAAAAGCAAAATGTTTACAGTGCACTTGGAAATAAAATATGTCACTGACTGTAAATAAAAGTGTCAGCTTAGAAATAATTTGCAGTCATCTGCCTATCCTTTGGCGCTCTGCATGCCATTTTATTTTGCACTGCAGTCGTCTACCCCTGGGGCGACGGCTACAGACTGCGTTCGTCAGACCTGACGAGCCCCACATTACTAGTCACCTTTGTTTACCTGTTTGGAAAAGAGTCGCGCGTTGTGTCGCCAAAAATGGATTGTTGACGGTTGCTGTATGATCGCGTGACGACACACGAAGGGGTCAGGTCACCGTAGCTAGGAATGTAGTGCGTCACGGGGAGCATGGACTGCAGTGCAGTCTGCAGCAGCGGCATTTGCACATGTCTTTATAGACTGTTGATATTACTTACAGTCACATAGATGTGTGCAGGTATTGGTGTCTAAAGGTCTTAGTATATACACACAACCTTTGACAGTCCACGGTCCACTAGAGAAACAAAGTGTGTATGTGCTACAAAGAAAGTATATACAGCATGAAATCTGAAGGTACTGTTGTTCTAGATTATGTACACGTGTGATTGTGTATTAGTGTGGTGTATGTTTCTGTTCAGAGTATTTCATAGTGTGATTGTGTGATGGTGTACATGTGTATATTTCTGTAATTCATCATCGTGTGTTCATCTGTCCTTTTAGTAACACCTCGTGAAATGTAGTGCTCACCAAAAGTCACCAAGTACGATATTTATTGTCTAACTCTTCCGAATGATTTGCGACATTAAATCCTTCCGTGTGTAACCTCCTGTCCTCTGGAGACATAAAACTCCTTATCTGACTCTCACCCTTACAGATGGCAAATCAGTGTCAGCATTGTTGTATGGAAAGAACCCACATACCACGAATATATTTGCTTCTAATTGAGGTGCTCTGTCCTCTTCTGGGCATAGCAGTATATGGTATGACGTCACTGTGTCGTATGCCCTCGACCAGCTACATTGTAAGCTCGTTCATCAGTTGTTTCAGACACTGGCTGCCCAGACCTTATGTCTCCTGTCCGGACACCGAGTCTGTCTATAGTCTCCTGCACTAAACCTCTTTTTTCCTCGACCTGCCTTCAGACGAGACGGTCAACACTGAACGAGTGAAGGAAACCTATGATGTCCAAGATTATACAGTGCACCCTGCCGTTACGTGTTGTGCATCGTGTCTTACTCGGCCGTTATTACAGCCATTATTCCATCCCTACTCCTCCACGCTGAGGCTGGAGTCAATCTTAATGTCAATAAGAAAGTTTCACTGCCGGCTGATGCAAGTCTCAGCAATCCTCAAAAATGTCGGTCTCTCTCTGTGTCTCCATGTCTCTGCCTGTCCCTCCCTTACTACAAACGCAGGCATGCAAAAACACACACACACATACACAGGACAGAGAGAGAAGATGGACGGTTGATTGATTCTGCAGTACCTCTGTAAACAATATACAGTTATAAACAAGAATATTTAAAACTGACATCAAAGATAGGAAAAGCTCTTGACACAACACATGCACCACACTTCTCCCGCCCACAGTCTCCAGACTGTATTTCCACATTTAACTTGAAGTAATTCCAGATGTTGATTCAGTTGCATCCAAGGATCTACTGACGAATCAAGGAAGAAACAGAAATGAAAGTATGAAAGTAATTAGATGGAACATAATGACTATTAACACCACCAAACTTACCTGTTAATTAACACATCTGACAGCTACACTAATCACCCAGCCTACGACTGTATTCGGCCAGCCTACAGGACAATTAGAAAGCAGCTCACATTTATAATTAATAATAATCAATAACATCGGTATAGCCCAACATCAACATTTACATAACACACAGTCACTCATACCCACCACACGGCTCACTAACAACAATTCATTCACACACCCTCAGTGTTCGGAGATCGTTTGACTGAAACAACAAAACAAAGCATATATCTGTTGATCCTGCACACGAACACACAAAAGGCTGTAATGTGTGTCAATGGACACTTCCATCTGATCTCTAGTAGTCTTCAGAGATATCTCGGTATTTCACACATGCATAAAAGCAAGCGACTTTCAGCAGTTGTATCCATGGTGCATGGATTTTGCTTTACTAGTAGTTTTAACACATTTACCACACCCCTCAAAATGTGGAGATTTTTAACATCCCCTCTTCTCAATCTGTAACATCCTGTCGGAAATTTCCCAAAGGGAATAATCCACTCATCATAAGCCAATAAATTCTACTTCATTTGCAACAACGGCCAGAGCCTGAAATAAAGAGCATCGTCTGCACGCACTGTTTAATGATCACCGGGGTCGATTTGATGGCTGCATGTTCATGTGTCCTTATTTTATTTCATCATAGCAGTTTAAAGCGAGGGTTTCTTTTTACAATGTAGCGACAGAGCGAAATCCTCACATTTCTTCTTACACATTGGAGAAAGAAAACAAAAACAAAAACTAGCACCTTCAGGCTTGGAACGCAAGGCCTCTCAACTACTACCTGCAACAGTTTTAGCTCGCGTTCTAAGCTAACCTACTTAATTAGCATCTTAAGACAGCCTCGAGCATGAGGAGTCTAGGAAAACCACGAGTGTGTGTGTTTATTTGACCTTTAACATAGCTTGCAACTGAAAGGTCAGATTGTCCCAAAAAGAATTTTTTTTAAAAAACCGTCGGTTGGAGGAAAACGGTCACAGGGCTAATCGACGTCAGACAAGGCCACCCTGTGAGTGTGGACAGTGGATGTCTTTGGTGTTGGGTATCTCCCGAGTAGCCATGATTTACCAAAGACACCAGCACAGATTGTTGAGGGCACTTTTCGTACCTGGCAAACTTACTCCTATAGTGAGATGCTTCACTTTGTTGTGTACTGTGTGCTGTGGTTCCAGCTACAGCGCATGTCACCTCCTGCTGGCTTGGCTTCAGTTGTAATCCTCTCAGATCGTTTGTTAGAGTAGGTGTGACATTGTAAGTTCCTAATCTAACCCAGCGTGACATTGGGTATCAACCCGAATCTTGTAATTTTTTTTTTTAAGTCATATACTTCATATACTGCCATATATGAGTAAGAAATGCACGGTAGTGTACATTATGGGGCGCTGAGAGGGAAATTTTCTCTAATGACCTCTATAAGTATAAAATGCATTGTATAGCTGTAGAGAGAAAATTAGAGAAAATTCCCCTCTTGGCGCCTCAAGTGCGCACTCAGGCCATCATCTGGCAAAGGCCACGACCGTCTATCAGAGGGGAGAGAGCACGTGACCTGTCGGCCTGTCAAACACCAGTTAAGCTCCGCCCCCTGAGTTTCGGCGGCTGATAAAAGGCTGAGAGCTGGCGCGACACCGTATCCTTGGAGCGCGACTACCACAACAACGACAGCGTTACAAGTCCCCACCTGCCACAGACGACAGTCAGCGCTTTTAATTGTTGTTCTTCTGTTGACATTAGCCTCAATTTCCATTTGAAAACGCCGTACGTGTCGGTGGCCTCACTTGCTGCAGACTACAAACGCCGCTTGCGTCAAGTAAACTGCTGGAGGACAGACGCACTGCTGAATAGACTGGCTGGTGAAAGGACGCACATACCTGCAGGTAAATATCTCGGTCGCGGCTCTTATTCAGGGCTTCTGCTTACGCAAAAAATTGCTCACAGTTCGCATTAAAAGTTCGGAGGACCCATTCAATTTTTGTCAATGGGGTCCCCTCCAAAGTTGGGCGAAGAACAGGGACCCTTTAAAAATCTGAAGAAGGGGTCCCTGGGACCCCAAAGAATTTAGCCTTAGCAGAAGCCCTGACTTATTGTATTTTGTTCTGAAATAGTTCAAACATTTTCTGTGGCCTGACGATAAGGGATGTTGGTGTTATGTCAAAGATATGAAACCAAATTATAAAAGTTAATGAAAGCTTCGTTAAAATATTAAATTTACACATTGTTGATGTGAGAGAGGGAGAACAATTGATACCACAGTGCAATAATCATATCGAGTGAAACATTAGGGCCAACTGTATTGGGAGTGGTCGTCGCACTGTTGTTGGTTTTGAGGGCGGGTCAAAGTTAACAGAACTAATTTGTGTGTGAACCTTGACCTCGCAGTCGCGGCTCGTCTGACACGAACGGGCTGTTGTTAGTGTATGGAAGCATTCTCTGTCACGAAAGTGGTAATCAAGAACTGGTACTGCTGTCCATGATGAAAATTTCATTTTAATTCAGCCAGAAGACTTCTCCTATTTCTCACCACGGCTGCGAAAGGTCCCAGGGCAAATCGTCTACAAGGAACGTGTTATCCATTTTGTTCAACACTTATATATCGAGGACATTTGACTTATAGCTGCTAGCAATTAAGATTTATAATCTCTTTCTTTTACAGACATATCGAGAGGGTTCTAGATCATCCTGGTCACGATGCTCAGCAAAGAAGTTCAGGCTCAGCGCCTTCTCGGCACACTGGTGCCCTTCGTGACGTCAGCAGCTGCGTCAAAAGATGGCGAGCGGAAGCGACTTGTGCTGGTGGACGCCATGACGGACGCCCAAGTGTCGGAGATGTATACTATGATCTGCTCGGCGGCGGCGGCTGGCCAGGGCTTCGGGGTGGACGAGTACACGAAGGAAGAAGACTTCCGCCGTGACATTGCCGACGGCTATCGCTTCGCCATCATGGACAAGAACAGCGGCCAGCTACTGGCCGCCTTCATTCTGGCCGTCAGCAAGTACTCGCGCGGCTGCCACGTGGCTGACCCTTTCATCATCGTGCGTGACGACCAGCGCGGCCAGGGGCTCGGCACGCTGTGTCTGGACCTGTGTGTAGACATGGCTGCCCGCCTGGGTTTCCAGGGCATGTACGTCGACACCTTTTCCAACAACCGCGCCATGATCCGTGTCATCGAGTCCTTCCCTGGGTTCCGCCAGGTGGGTTGTCTTCCCATGGGCGGCCTCATGACTGATGGGCAAGTTGTGGGCACAGTCATATACTACAAAGACCTTCGCTCAGACAGCCAGGAGTGGACCAGTGTTGTTGACAGTTGAAAGTCTAGACATCTTCGATGTACTCCGGAAAACAAGAATCTTCCCTCCCTGGGGTAACAGCTCGCAACAGCCGAAGGACGTGAAGAGCGCAGGGCATCGCGAGCGAGCGCCGGTCACACGGAGCTGGTCACCAGAGAGCGGAGGAGGGGACAGGTCCCTTGCACTCCCTCCACAGCAACCCCAGGACGACGAGGTGTTGGGACTGAGAAGTGCCCTACAGAAGCGACACAGGGCTCATGGCAGTGCGTTCGAGTGATTCTGTTAACAGTTGTCTGATCAGGGCTAATGCTCGCATTTAAGAACATTTCTGTTCGACTGAAACCTTGTTAAGAATGCGTGCATCGGTCACGACTACTCCTCGACATCATTCACGTCGTTGGCCTTTGTCGTCACCTTGCAATAGTTGGCACAATGGAAACACAGCTGTAACAGGCACTGCAAGCTGTTAAACTGCTATAACGAGCAGGCAGGTGTTAATCGACTAATTTACTGAATTTTCACCAACATTATTTTCTGTGCTGCAGCCAAGTCACATAATTGTATACTGTATATATCACAGAGGACATTTTGACAGCAACTCGAAGGGAGACAAGAAGTTTCCCTGACAAGAAGTGAGATGATGAAAATAAAGCAGGATCTCTTTTCTTACGAATGACTAGTCTTTTTGTAAATTTAAAAAAGTGTATTTGGTTGACCTAGTCGCAGACTCTACATAAAATAGAAATATTTTCTTGTTTTCTCAGATAATTTTTTTTTAAGGCGGTGTATTGAAGTAGAGGATGGAGCCATGAGATGATATGGATAGGATCTCTTACGCACTGTACCTGTCTTCACCTTTATCAGGATCGAGTAATGACAGTTATTTATTGAACTTGTAACTTGATGACTTATTTAGTTATATGTCAGGACAATTATTTTAACCGCAAGTTTTGGGCAGCCTGTCAGCAAGCTATCTCTTCGGCCCAGGAATGGCTCGAGAATGGGGACGTTTGCGGAAAAGGCTGATGGCATCACCCAAGGCGCTGTGGAGACCATCTTTAGGATATATGTGCATACAGTGGAACCTCGGTTAACGAACTTAATCCGTTCTGGAAAGCTGTTCGTTATCCGAAATGTTCGTTATCCGAAACAATGTTTTCCATAAGAAATAAAGGAAATAGATTTGATTGGTTCCCAGCCCCTGTTGACTCGCTAATATTTGAAAGTTACAGGCTATATAGGTATTTGTTTTAAAGAGAACAGTTATAATGCAACATAAATGGAGTTAAATAAACATAAAAACATTAAAGAAAGCATTTAAACATCAGAAAACTTGCCGTTTTGACTGCGTGGTTGGAAGCAGGTGTGGGGAGGAAGGGGTGGAATTACTGCTTTGATTCCCCCTCCATGAGCACACGTGACATTATAAAATCGGGGGCGACTTCCTTTTCTGTAGCTTTGAGGTTAAAGGAAAAATCTTGTCCAGTGTCTGTTCCTTCTGACTTTTTTGTAAAACTCTTGGGTAATACGACATCACATATCCGACAGACGCATGCCACCTTCATACTTTGAACTCATTTCCTTCTTCAATTCATTTGTTGGCCGCTTCCTTGTCATTACCTCGCTGCCATTAATTGCTCTTAATCTTGTTTGGAGCCAGGATTGAGGATTATCTTATTAAAATTATTAAAATAAAGCAGAAAAATCACTAAATAAGAAGAATGCGCACAGATAAGGAACGACCGATCGTAACTGTGTCTCAAGCGTGAATGATGACATGCTGGTCGGTCACGTGGGGTTCACGTGGCTGTTCGTTATCCGAAATTTTGTTCGCTATCCGAGACAAACTTTTAACGAAATTTTTGTTCGTTATCCGAAATATTCGCTATCCGAGGCGTTCTCTAACCGAGGTTCCACTGTATTGCAAATGTATGTGTAGACTAAATGCGAGAACATTCTACTTTACGCATAAGCAACAATTCATGCTATGATTTCAAAAAGCACTGTTTATGTGTGAAAGCTCTTGGCTAACCTGCATGAAACTCTGAGATATTAAACACATATTCAATGTGTACACTGCTTTGACTTGTCGCTAAACTGCATGTGATCTCTCTCTCTCTTGCAGTCTCCTTCATTCTCCCCAACATTAGTATTGTAGATTATTTTCACGTCTTTCTTTTTAAATAAAATTTATCCACAGAAAAAAACGAAATTGTCGGAGTTCAGACGACCTATACGTTTGTATGTGGGAGCGTTGTCTGGAGGTGATGCATTCTTGTGTGCTTGTGTTTGAAAGTGAAGTTTCTTTCAGATGTGGAATAAAATATTCTGCTTATTAAGGATACACTGACTATGGTTAGTGATTCACTGACAATGGGATATGTCCGATATTGTTTGCACAAACTGAACACGCAGGAACAGAAGCAAACACGAAGTTGTGCGTGCACGCAAAAACATTAGTGTAGATCGAGAGGTACAGGCAGGGGATGCAACAACAATAACAACAACAAAAATTAACGAAAAGGTCAGGACTGTATTTACGACAGGTGGAGGTCGATTACGTTATCACGACGAAGCGATGTGTGAAACGGTACTTGCAGTCTCTCTATAGCTAGCAGTATATCACTGTACCTAGTTATATACAGCTAACAGTCTTATTATATCTCGTTACATAGCTATCAGTCTTATTATAGCTAACAACCTGGTTACAGCTAGCAGACTCACTGCCGATGACTGAAGACACATTTTGTTTAAAACACGAATTTGATCAAACATTTAAGAAACGTGTCAAGTTTGTAAACTGTTGTAGATATAGTCAGCCTCGTTATGAATGTGTACTGACTGTGATATGGTCACATCAAAGAGATCGATGCCCTTTTCCTTGCCGAAAATTTTTCGGGTTCCAAAAGGCGAAGAAACAGCCCTAGGTCACAAAAGAAGTCATCAACCTTTGCGACCGTCAACGGGCCCCGAAGAGCGAGAATCTGAGCAACCCTTACATGTAACTGCTGCAAACAGGAACGTCAACCGCGACATACGGAATGGCATCAAGGCACCAAGGTAAACCTGAGTAGAGGACAGATGATATAGGAGCTTTCATGCACAACTTTCTTTCTTGAAAACGGAAATTTTCGTCTCAATGCATAGAAAATTTAAAACATATCATAAAGACGATTTTGCACTATGCGAAAATGGTGACTATGTGTATGTGTGATAACAGTTATACCTCTCAATATTTATCGGTGCACTCAATCCTTTTACGGGAGGCAAAGTATAAAGCAGTGTGAAAAAATCTCATTATCATATCCAAGTTTCAATGAATGTGGTCGTCAGCGGCTGGTAGAGTCACAACAATATTCATTGCCTTATCACAGCTTTAGTTATTATATTAAATAGTAAAGTCAATATTAAATAAGGGGAAAGAAAGATTTCACGCCACTTGCGTCGTCTGCTAGTGACAACGAGTTGCCGTTCTTGTCTCTGATCTTCGATGTCATTGCTTGGGTCGGAAAAATGGCATCGGACACGAGGGAAGACGTTCGAGCAGACGACCAGTATTTTAGAGTCTCCATCAACGAACGAGCTGTTGATGACATCTCACTTGATTTTTTCTACAAACCGCACACTATCACGCTTTTAGTAGCATGTATTTCTGGACTTTTGTATTCAGCTTTTACCAGGTAAGTGATTCAGATTGTCGATTATTATATTAAATTTACATTGTAAATTCAAAAATTATAAATACATTCCTTTTTGATAGCTCCGTCAGTGGTAGCTGAAGGAATTCTTGGGATATAAAATGGAAAGGCTTGGTGGGTGTGAAATAATACTGTAAATGGATATTACAAACTATGGATTTTTCCCTCACACATTCACTCCGACCTTTGTTGGTGTGTGCATTCCTCACCAAATTTGTTTGCTTGAAACTACTGAAATTACTGCATACCGTTATCTTAATAGATAAGTAACAGGGTTTGTATAGGAAGCAAACTGTTTTACGAATATGCGATTACCATGTCATACATGTTTAGAACACTACCCAGATTAAGGATTTAAAAAATGAATGTTTATTATAATAATAGCCATTGCAACGAAGTTTATAAATGTTCCAGTAGTTATGTTGTTGAATATTGATAATTTTCTTCTTTCTTTGTTTTCGTTTATAAAAAGAAATGACAATGTCTCAGAAGATAATATCTGGAATGGATTCTGCACAGTCATTTTCTTCTTTCTTATCATTAGTGTTCTTGCATTTCCAAATGGTGAGTTATACATTTAAGCTATTATTGTACACTTTACCACTGTTTGTGTGTGAGAGAGAGTATGCTGGTCATTCACACCCATGTACACACCATTATATTTAATAAGATCAAAGATCTTTAGAAGCATTTAAAAAATTTGAACTTTAAATATCATGATTACCAAAAACTTATGACTATTTTATTATTACAATATACAAGCTTTAAGGGCAGATAAGTGCTTTTTTGAGACACCACTTTTATCTTATACAGCCAAAAGATAAAGCAGCCATTCCCTTCTCTGACACCCAGCCACATTATATCATTTACTACTTAGACACCTGACTGATGTCCATGGAATGTTTATTAACATTATACTTGGTAAATTGTCTGAAACACAGTGAGCAAACACAAAAATATGATCCAGCATTATGCCATTTTTTTCACATGACTGATATAGTTATTATTATAATTGCCAGTCGTTTTGAATCAAAAAACTGAAAAGTTCATAATCTCAATACAGGGCCATTCACCCGACCCCATCCTGCAATTTGGAGGATGGTTTTTGGTAAGTACATTATATCTACATAAAAACTCGAAAGCAAAGTTTTTTCTTCTCTGCAGAGGTGGTGAAATTTCACCAGCTATTTACTGCAGAGCCAAAAGTCATATATGTGCTTGATAATTTACTAAGAATTGCCATGAATTTATATATTTTCTCAACTTCATTGTGAAACAGGTGCTAGTGTTCTCTACTTCCTTCTGCTGGTCTTCATATTGTTTCAAACTCATACTGATGTACGGCGTCTTATTGTGTGGCTTTATCCAGATCTTCGGGACTCAGGGCCTGATACTAAGGTCAGTTCGAGTCTCCAAAAGGCTTCTGTTATTAGTATGATTCCTTATCTGTAATATAGGTTCAAATGTCTTTTAGTTTAACCCCCAAAAAAGTGTGAAAATCAAATCCTATTAGCTTGAAAAGTCTTTGAATGATTTATTTGTTAGTTTTTCTGCTTGGAGATAGCACTTTATCATTTTGTGAACGTTGATAAAAAGAAACTAAAGTGGACATTTTTATTTTGCTTTAGTTTTAGTTTTTGCAAGCACATTTTGCCTTTTACTTTGAAGATACTGGAATATATTATATAATTTGTTACCTGTGTTAACAGGAGTATGCAGTCAACTGTTCCAACGTAACATTACAGCGTCTTTGGTCACACATGGATGTGTTCATCCTGTGCCACTTCTTTGGTTGGGTTACAAAGGCTTTGCTTATTCGGCATTATGGGATTTTGTGGACAATAAGCGTAATGTGGGAAATCACTGAGGTGAGAGGACCATGGTTGAATGTTGATCATATACCTGAATGTTAAGTGCAATTGCTACAAAGTGATGAACTTTCAGTCACAACAAAGCGAGAGAGAGAGAGACAGTGACTATGACAATTTTTTTTATCAGACAGAGAGAAGCAAGGGAGGAGGAAATATATTGAAGTGTTTTTACTCAAGCATTACAGAATTATCCTATCTGTTTCTCTGCTTAAATCTGTGATTACTTAGTACAGCAGAACTGTTTCTGTTGAAATTCCTAAGCGGTTTTTTTTTTTAATGGACTTAATGTTTACAGAGTCTTTCTTTCTGAACAGGTAGCCTTCACTCATCTGCTACCTAATTTTGCTGAGTGTTGGTGGGACACCCTGATTTTAGATGTCTTACTGTGTAACGGACTTGGAATCTGGATGGGTATGTGGCTGTGTCGCATTCTTGAAATCCACGACTACCACTGGGAAAGTATGAAGTAAGCTGCAGTCATACTATACATTTTTGCTTAAATAGTCTTAAAGGCGGAACTTCTTTGGACCGTAGGAAGAGAATGGTTTTGCCCATGTGAGGGAAGGTAGGATTACACGCAGTGCTGACAACTAGTGGTCAGTCGTCTCCAGTTACTACCCCATGGGTGCTCCTACCTTCCTTCGATCAGGCAAAACCATTTTAAAAACCACTCACAAGAAGTTCCGCCTTTAAATGTAGAGATATTTGTTTTTTGTTTGGTTTGGTTTTGTTTGTTTTTTTTTATTTTGCGCGACTACATATTTTAAATTACACACACACACACAAATAATCCACTGATCTGGTTCTCTTGTTGAAAAAAAAAAAAAAAAGGTTTGCCTTAAGCAAGGTTGTGAAAATTCGCATTTTAATGATCTGGTTTCAAGTTGCTTTGTAAGATGTTTTACACCTACTACACCTTGTCATGTCTGATTCAGTTCTTTTCAGATTCCACATGACAACATACAAGTTTTAGAACACTTCATTTGAAATAAATCTTACATGCAATGAGTTTATAAAAGCTGTGTATTGTTTGCCAGGTATGTATTTTTAAAAACACCTGTTTGTAACAGGGATATCCACTCAGCCACTGGTAAATTAAGAAGGGCAGTTCTGCAGTTTACACCTATCAGGTAAAAGATGTGCTGGCATATGTTCATCTGTTTATGTGTACACATAAATGTCAGTTCATTTGTGGTCATAGTTCTTTGCCATTTTGGGGAATGCTTTTGTAATTAAAATACACACTTGCCATAGAATCAAGCACTTGAAATAGTAAACCACAACCTGAATTTTTTTTATCTTTTATGGTTTCAGTTATTGTCACAGTGTTTCCAGCAAGTGGGAAAGCTAACAAGTAAACAGTCTTTTAGAATAAGTCTGGATATAGAAGGAGTTATGCTTATACAATTTTTTTATTTTTTTAATGTGTTTGTATTGATGGTGGTTAAAATGTTCTTGCTTATTCTACAGTTGGATGTCTGTGCGCTGGTGGCATCCACACTCCACTTTGACAAGAATCCTGGCCACTTGGCTTCTAATAGTTGTGTGGCAGGTTTGTATCTTTCTGTTTATTTTCTGCCTTCATTTTTGGCATGAGCATTTCCTGTTCTCACTTCTAATTATTTTATCACAAAAATTACCTAAGGAGTAAAGAAAATTTGACAAACCAATTGTTCTTTTTTGCTTCTGATTGCATGAAGCTAGTGTAAAATCACTTCCACATGACTTTTTCCTTTCACCCTACTATTAATGTTAATAAAATGTCATTTAAATGACAATTTTTTTTCTCACAATCTATCTTTAATCTAATTTTTACTTTCAGCTTTCAGAGCTCAATACATTTTTCTTAAAGCACATTTTCTTTGTGCCTCCTCCACATATACTGAACCTTATCCGACTTCTTCTCATCTGTGTCATCTCAGCTCCCACTATCAGGTATTTCATTTTGTATTATGATCTTTGCCTGAGTAGACTGCACACTTCATGAATCTGGATTTTTTTCCCCCCCTACAATCAAGAGATATTCAATTGAAGTTTTTCTCTGGAGGCTAGGACTGATAGTAGAGCAGTTTCCAATGTTGAAAGTTTGCAGAGAATGAATATTGAATGCTTTGTTGTGGAGAGTGCTGAATTTGTTGAAAATTATGATGCAAAAAAACTGTGTAGTCTGTCATTATCCTCAGGTAAGGAATTTTTTTTTATGTGGGATTTTTTTTTTTATCTTTGTAAGTTAACAGATCTGTTTTTAGAACACTTCCCCATCGACAATACCCAGCATCCTTATAACAATCTGGTCACTTTTCACTGATATTTTTAGACTACATCAGCTTGCTTCTCAGCAGATGTAATTAATAAGTTCCCTTCCATGCCTACTAATTTAAGTTAGTTTTGAATCCATGTGAACTGGAAAAATGCTAATTTTTCCTTTTTGTTTGGGTTTTTTTTTTTGGTCTCTCATTTTCAGGCAGTTCTATGTGTATGTGACGGACCCTAGGTGCAAACGCTTGGGCACGCAATGTTGGGTTTTTCTGTGAGTACTGAGATTGTCACCTGAAGCAAATAGTTTATTTATGTCTTCATTTCATCCCCATTTTAAGAAAAGAATAAGTCTCTATCACCATGTTTAATCAAATCTGATAAAAGTTCTACCTGTAACACAGAATACTAGTCTGGTCTGCACATTTATGCTTGAAAAAATATGTATTTCATCCTTTTAATGTGGGCAGAACTTTGGATATACAAGGTTATTCTAATATAAGCACATTGTCACCATAAAACAATGTTCAAAATGCAACTTACTTAACACTTCCGTGAATATTCTCTGTAAATGACTTGGAATTATTTGTATACCATTTAGAACATACTGTTTCCATTAGGAGTCCATGTTTAATCTTAGATTCAGCATTAATACAGAGCCTAGATTGGGTTGACTGTTTATTCACAGGGTTTTTTTTTTTACTTGTACCTATGTACTGTTCAGATGTTTACTTGACAATAACACTGGACAGATTTTTGAGTGCATGTTTGTTTTCAGTGCCATCACCCTAACAGAAACTATCATCAGCATCAAGTTTGGAGCTAAAATGTTTAAGGAAACAGTCATCACAAACATACTCATCTGGCTTCTTGTCCAGGTCCGTGTTATATTGACTTCTAAATTGCTAATTGTGATTCATGTAACTGTTTTCTTAATTTCACCCCTCCATCTTTTTAATGATTACTTAAATTTCTTAGCTAGGAAACTTAGAATTGACTACTGTCTGTTTAGAGCAGCTTAGGTAGATCGTCTTTGATGGATTGTGTCTTTTAAATGCCTTTTTAGTATACTCTCAGTTATGATAATTAGTATTTTGTTGAGCTAAACCAGTCATTTCAAAGTAACTTTGAACTCTTGGAAATCTATTGGATTTTTTTTTTTTGTTAGGTTGTTTAGTGTCACATTTGTTTATGTTTCAGATGTTGGGGAGTTTCCTGTGTATTTATCTTTGTGCCCTAGTAGCCAGGCGTTGGAATAAGTGGAAGGTAAGAGACCGTGAGAAAAAAAAATTCGTTTCTTGTCCTTTCATTCTTCATTCAGTTTATGGCTTTTTTTTCAGTACTCAAAGGCATAAGCAGAAACTGATACGTTTCTGTTTCTATGTGCTGCTTAGAGCTAGCCAAAACCAGAGTAACAATAGTGGGTTAAGCTATACTTTAAAATGTTTCAATGCCTGAATAGAAAATTAAAATAATGCAAGTGTGTGAACTAAACAGAAGTAATGTGCTCTCGTAACATTCACCTGTTGTGGGTGAATCTTCTATCTGAAGCAATATGTTTTCTTGTCTCTCATTGTAACTATAGCTGAGAAGTTGTTGACACTGTATTGACTGCAAAATGCAGATCTAATTGCCTGTTTTTTTCACATCACAATTTTTGCATTTTTTTTTTTTTAGTTTCCACTGTTAATTTGCATTCAAATCAAGCCTTTTAATTTGACTGAATATCCATTCTTTCAGCAAGTTTTGTAGCTAAGAAAAGTCAGAGAGTATTTTTCAGCTCGCCAAACATTTTTCTTGACAGTCAGGAACTGCACAGTCTCTGTAGGCACTACAGGGCACGATGATTAGCGCCTGTCACTAGTACAGTGAAGGGTGGCTGTCCTTGGTTTGGCTCTCATCTTGGGCACGCTGCTCTTTCTCTGAAAATTACAGTGGGATAAGAGGTCTTGAAGTCAAAATTTTCTAAATAAGATGAATATCTTTCAAAAATAAAAAAGAGTACCTAGAAGATATAGTTCCCTTGATTTCTAAATTGTCTTTTACCTGGGATGTATCTTGATAGCTCCAGTGCATCACAGTCTAACTTTCATGTGTTTCAAATTTTGCAACTTTTAACTATGCGGCTATTTTTTGCAGTATGCAATTATTTTACAATTTATTTTTAAGCAGAGGATAAGAGCTTGTTAATGCTACAAATGTCTGACCCCTGCTGCCTCTCTGTTTGCAGGCATATGATGATCAAGAGGATTCTCCTGTTCGACAAGTCCAAAATGGCCATTACCCAGATTCAGATCATTTGTCACTGGCACATAAAGATCTCTCCACTGACTGCAAAATGACATCTACAGGAGACAAAACCACACGTCAGCGTCAGTCAATTAAAGGTTCATCTGTGTCCAATGGAACAGTTCACAAAGCTGAGATTGACTAATTTCAGTTTAGAATAAAATGGTCATCTTACATGTCTTATTGTGTGTCTGACATCTTAGCTATCACAATTGTCAGACATTATTTATGAAGCAAAATACAGTCATATTGATATTATAGGTATGTTATATAAACATATCTTAAGTCTTGAACTGACTTTTCTGATTCTTATGGAAAATGACAGGCACAGTCAACTACACACAATCTCTTTGGTGTTAATCCTATGTGTTACTCAGGCTGATAAATAAACTTATACAATAGCATAGGTTATTGAGGTTGAACACAGTCAAGTAAATTAAGCAGAATAACTTCAATTTTGTTTCAGTTTTGAAATGTACTTTGCTCAGTTGTGATGTAATTTTTTTTTCATGAGACATTAATTAGGCAATGATTTTTAAAGACATCTTTCTTCTAGTTCTGACAAGATCCCTCAGACTTGAGCCTTTTTATTTGCTGCTTGATTTGTTCAGATATGTGAGAAAACAGCAGTTATGCTACCCCTAACCTGTGTCAATGAAGGAAAAATCTATATGGTGTAATACTGCAAAGGTACTTAAAAGATACATGTTCTTCTCAGTCCTGAAACTACCCTCCTCACCATGATGTTGTGCTATTACTGCTGTTTTCACCTGCATTTAAACTACTTGCAGTGAAGAACATGTTCATATTTTGTTTTCTGCTGATATCTATGCAGATTATTTGCTTTGTCATTTTTCATTGCATTTTGCACAGAAATTTTGGCAATAACTAAAGGATTTTTTTCTCCATGTATTTTCAATTAAAACAATTAGAATGAAGAGAACAATTACGAAAAAATTATATTACAAAATTAAATGACATCCAATACAAATATAGACTGGATAAAGTGAAGAAAGTTCATACCCTAACCTCAATTCCTACTTTAAAATGTGGTCACACGGTTGTTACTTATTGTCTTTATAGCTTCCATGCCCTTTATGGAAAAAAACCCTATTCTCCATTGATACAGCAATTTTCTTTTAATAGCTTTTTTTTTTTTTTACATATTTGATCATACATATATTTCTCATCTTGACTATGGCGCTGTATATGAACATGAGCTAGACATTCTTAACATTTGTTGACACTGAACTATAATAGCAGAGTGAGAAGTGGCAGCATTAAATATCTTCACTTATTTTTGTACAGGGCAGCATAACCTGATTAGACCATACCATACCAGTCACCTTTCATTGCAAGAGCATGTTGCATGTATTCTGGCCTGGCAATAAATGACTTTGCCTCAGGTGTTAACATCCTATTAACTAGGTAGGCCTCTTGTTATGCTGCGAATGTCAAAATAACCCATTTCATTAGTAGTTATCTTTTTCAAGGATTTGGGTAGCATGAAACAGATAGTTTTCTAGCATCAAAAGCATAGGAAGGTTGCTATATTAACTGCTGATTGAATGGGAAAGACAGTGCGCATACATCAGGGTAGCACTACAAACACTTATCGGCACTGTTAATCTCTTTCTTGTTCCCTATTACTACTGCGTTGGGTAAGGAAGCTGTTTAGGATCATTTATTTCTTTTTGCCATTTAAAGTATGCCTTAGTGTTGTCATTCTAATGCATTTTGATTTTCTACTGTGCTGCATTTGGAACAACCCTCACAATTGTGTTTCTAATTTGCACAACAATTCTTTCATGCCAATAATGGCATGATTGTATACCAGACCAAGCAGTTCCATTGCAGCAGAATAGTCTAATTATTAGCACTTGTCAGGACAGTTGTTTGATCAGAATATCACACAATCAGTGTCAGACTGGGATTTTCTTCTAAGCTGCTGTTGTACTCAGTTTAGTTTTATATGCTTGTGAATAAGTAAAACTTGATGTGTCCTTAAAAACAGACGGGAATCATTGCAAGGATCACCACAGTGATTAATGGCAATGGTGCAACATGGCTGTCTTCATTTTTGTGTCAAGCAAACAAGTCAAAGACTTGTTTATTTTTTATCTATCTTTGCATGTATTTTATACATTAAAAAAAATACCTAGTGCAATCCCTAGTTATGTGATCCAAACCTTTGGCTCTCCATTACTTTTTACTTCGAATCAGAGGGGTGTAGTCTGTTTCTGACTTATGCTGTCCAAAGCTGGATGTGGTTTGTAGAGGGATTTTTGATGGTGTGGGTGTGTGTGTGTGTTTCTGTGTTTGTCGGTATCTTTTTGTTAAACTCCCTCCATGTCTTCAAACAAGGTAGTTAATGAGGTCTTGCATATTTAGAAATCATTGTGTTCATATTTTTTCCTTTCATTTGTAGATGATGCATTTATTTATCAAGGATGACACGGTGAAGGCGTATAATGTTGGAGATGCATGCATTGGAATTAGCATGGGGGAAAAGAGGGAAATGGTATTTTCTGCTTGGGATACACTTCTATGTGTTCTACATTGTGTGTGTGTGTGTGCACACATGTACATATTGGTGTATGTAAGGCACTTTAAGCTTCAGGTGTAATGACACTATATAAATGTATTCAAAAATACATAGCATGAATAACTTTGTGGCAAAGAGTTATAATACGGGTTATGCAATGCTGAACTTTCAAGCTTCAGATATTAGTTTCTTTCAGATACTCCTGAAAGGATGAAACACACAGTCGAAAACCTGAAAACTGCTCAGTATATTTTGTATTAATATGTGTGGGGCAGTCCAGACAGATGCTATCAGCAGCACTCTTGCTGGGGCTTGCAAACATCAAACTCCATTATTTACAGAGTTGGAAAGTAGACCAAAAGGAATCTCATTCCGCCTTGCATTTAGCCATCAATGGTGAAAACTATTTTATTTTTGATTCTTTTCATATCTACTTCCTTTGCTATTACTTTAGGAGTTTTTGCAGTAAAGCATATTAACACAAAATAAGCACACTGAAACACCAGTTTTAGTAGCATTGTCTGTTGGAACAGAGTGCTCCCTACAACTTCCTATGCTTTAGAGGAGGATGCCATGCTTGAGTGAGTTGTCTTCTTTATGAAAGTTGTTGGGATGACAGATCTTTTGGCAAGGTGTTAACAGATCTGTAACATTATTTTAATTTCAGTATTTATTAGTAACCTTTTCATGTCATCAAACTATTGCTGTTTTGACCAATAAAGACGATGTTCAATCAAAGTGATAACTGTGTTTTAAAGTGAGGGGATCGTATGTTTGTGCACGGGCACATGATAATGATCAACAACTGGTAGCCAAGAAGGGTCTATTGTAATAAGGTATTTCTACTTTTAAAGGTACAGTGACATAAGTTACAGAGCACATTTTATGAAATATCAGGAAAATATAATACTCTGGTAAAAAAAATAATGGTTCAACTCTTCGGAAGTTTAGCAAATTCAGCATTTTAACAAGACACTTGGTGAAGCCTGAACTACATATGTGCGGGAAGAGCTTTGTTTTATTAATCCAATATTTTATTATTATTACTGTGAGGCGAAGCCAACAATTTTTTTTTTTAAACACCACATTGCACATATACAGTTTATCTGTTGTTTCTTTGGTTTTGTTTCATTTTTTTTTTAACATTCATAAACTGTTGCATTTTACAATTTCCATAAATGTACATGTGTCAGAATTTATCTACAGCCTGCATTCTCGTAGCTAAGTAAAACAAATGCTACATGAGTTGTGTGAGTGGTTCTTTAAATATTTCACTGAGTACTTTATGCCCTACTGCAGGCAGCTATAAATGCTGGCAGATCAAACAAACAATTATCTGTAAATTTCAGCGTCTTACGTGCAATTGTTTATAAAATATCCAGTTTGCAAAATATATAAAGAGCGCCTGACACATAATTGGGCTGGAGGGCGAAAAAAAGACACTAGGTCACCTTTGTCCCAGACTGCAGCTATTAGCACGATAGGAATTATCCGGCCAGTCTTCACCGTTCAGGATATATTAAACAGTTTTAGTAAGAGCAGAAAGAGTGTATTAGCGCCTTCAAACATTTTTTAAATTAAACTTCCCGACATTTTTAGAAAATATTAGAGAAACCAGAGCAGGTGAACGACTAGATGACCAGAACAAAGCCCACGAACTGCTAAGTGGATGAATTAATTAAATACCTAATTGCTAAGGTATAGACCCAGCCTGAAGAAAACTCATGGGTCAAGGGCCCTTCTATCTTCCCTCAAGGAACCCATGAGTTCTTGCAGGCTGGGTCACCATACGAAAAACAAAACTGATATACATTGTAGTTAGATAATTTAAGCAAAAATGGCTGTAAATTCCGGATTCGCCATGACTTGCACACGAAGGAAGTGTAGTTTGGCCGCTGTATCATATTTGTCACCATTTGTACAGAACGCCATTCAGTAACGCCTGTCTACATTGTGATTTTCGGTCTGAATCCATGAAACATTTTGGAAAGCCGGATATACAGCGCATTATGCGGGCCGTTGATTTTTATTATCTTTCCCGTCCTTATCTTTCAGTCGGCTTGTCTTCCACACATATCGGATATCAACCCACTAGGCTGTATGTGTGTTTTGCTTCTAGGTCATAATGCCCCAGTCAACTCTGAAATGTCAGCATGGCCGGTCACGTATTTGGCCACAGACAGTACATTTCTTCCTTGAATAACAAGCAAATTCTTTACCCCGTCTATACGCTGGTTTACCTTGTATTCAGGTATCATTTAAATTTTTTCATTATTATTATTTATGCCTTGTCGTATACACGTCTTTTTGGCAATGTATTGCGATTAGAGTCAATTGTGAGGGATATATGTCTTTAAAATGTTTTATTTCTTATCGTCTTCGTTGTTGTTTGTGCTCTTCTGCTTACTAGCGAGTTAGTTTTAAGTGGCGATACTGATTTCTAATCCTAATTAATACACTAAATACGTATCGCATCTAACAATGATCTTTGCGAGCTTTTTATTGATTTTATTATTATTATTTGGTAAATAAGACCCGCAGCATTTCGTTACCAAACCTACGAGCGCTGATCGTTGGGATGATTGTGGAGATGTTCAGTGCCCCGATAATTATAAAGGCTGTTGTCACAGGGAACATTAAAAAAATGATTTACATTATCTAGCAAGCTTTAACATCCTCACGAGATGTCTGCAACCACTCAGACAATTATCGAGGTTCTTATGGCGACGCTACCTTTTCCCTGACTCTACTTTGATATTTGCTTCTTAACCGAGAATGTGATCGTGACATTAGCTAAGTGCCCTCTAGTTTAAAGTTTGTCAGTGAAAAAAATATTGAGCATAAAACAATTGTCATTACCACAAAGAAACATGCGTAGCAAAATATGTCAGTGTTGTCCCTGAACTCAGCTGCAGTTTTTCCTATGCATAAGTGCATGGATCACTTCTTCTGACTTAGGGAATAAGAGAGAAAGGTGAGGCTGGAATGTGGTCCCATCCGTCCTAGACGTCCGCTCCGACCATCGCACCTCCGCCCTCCACTTCCCCGATGGTTAGCTAGTCACCTCAAACGCGCCACCGTCGTGCCCTCAGTTAATAGCCCTTTCCTAAGACATGCACTGAAAAGTATGAAAGCCTGCGTGGTGAGTCAACCTACAAGCAGAGTAAATGTCATTCTATGAAAAGAATATTTCCCCCTAACATTTTCATCGCCTAGTTCTCCTAATGGTATAACCGCTCCCTGCGTACCCGTTACAAATACCCGACAGCCCGAGTGTGACCACAGGCGAGAGCAGTCTGTACGACCCTCACCTGCTTTTTGCGCTCGTGTCAGTTAACTTTCTATGAGGACACGCTTCTTTGGTCACGACGGGGTATAGCTAGTGTACTTGCAGTTCTTTCATGAGTAGTGGCATACATTTGTATTGACTGTCAAGCTGTAACGCCTGGCATTGCCATCACATGCTTATTGACTGTCAAGCTGTAACGCTGGCTTTGCCATGACACCCGACATACCATGCCATGACTAGGGTTGGTTACGGAAGTAATTAAGGGATGGCTACTTTGCTTGTGAAGTTTTTCGGCAGAAGAGCATTTATAGGTAAGTGACACCTGCTTTGTGCCGCTTTGTCACGAGTGTCGGGTGCGATGTCGAGAATCTTGCTTCAGTCTCACGCAGCGTCTTGTTGTGTCGATGTTATTCCCGGCACCAAGAATCGTGCAACGGAAGTTTCGATCCGCACTGACGCAGTGCAACACCAGCAGCACTATTAATTTCTAAATGTTATTAATGTGTCAATAAATTTTCAGAATCAGGGTGCTAAAACATTTTTTGAAGTCCCTGCTAAAAGTTGTTGTCGTCCATAAACTCGGCCTTTGATTCAGAAAAGTCCTCTCGTTCAGTGTAAACATTTAACGAATCATTTTGGTTTCATCCAGATTTCAGGAAACAAATTTTGTTAACACAGCACACACCCCCTAAGGACGTTTGAGTGGTTTGTAGACAGTCTGATCACACCTGCTGTTTTCGGTTCACATTGTGTGTGTGCTTGTGTTCGTGCATATGTGTGTGTGTCCATGCACGTATCCTATTTTTTTGGTGATTAAAGGAAAAAGGCAAGCAATCAGATATTGCCGCTTGATAACCCACCCAGACACCCTTGCAGCAATGGTGTAGGCTTTGGGGGTAGGTGGAAAACTCCATGCTGACAGTGAACGATGTTCACATTCTTGCCTCCTTAGTATACGACAAGTCCTTACAAGTTTTCCATTCTGATATTTCCTACTTAATTCCTGGTGTGTTGGTGGCCTTTTTGGGCTTCACCCCCCTTCTTACACTTCATTTTTCTTTTACACCTTGTTCACTCACTATGTTGTTTTGTTTTTAAAGAAAAATGACTTGAGACGATTTACCCCCAAACCTTTAAACTTAAAACATATTTTTATTGCCGTGATATAGCCCTAGGCACGGCATTAAACACCAACCAACAACAACAACAAAAGCCTCCTTAGTATCTTTTGTGAGTTGGGGGCGGCTACTAAGGTAACCGGCACGGCGGGTGTTCCGTACGCTTCCACCCCGGTTGAAACCATTCTTTCCTGCGAAACGCATGAATGGAGTCCTCGGTCCTGAGAAAATAAAGACCGACCAGAGGTGGACAATAAAATTCTCAATGACTGGGAAGGAACTAAAAAGCATGAGAAACTGAACATGTAATTTAACCACCTGCACATTGCTGCTTACTGTTGACAGAAACCATGGTGACAGAAAGAGCGACGACTTCCTCGCGCTAGCGATGTTTGAATTCTTTGTGCACAGGGCACTGAACTCTCGCTTTAATCAATAACAGGTTTGATTATACTTGGCAGTAGACACACCTAGTATGTCAAGATAAGAGCTGTCAGCAAGCACAGTCGTGCCAAGAGAGCAGACGCACAACGCATCCCTAGACTCCGTGGCCATTGGAATGATCCAATACACACAATACAATCACAAATTCTTATTAGTGGCATGACAATAAATTGTATATCGTCAAACCTGGGTGTGACCATCATAAAAGCATATGGTGGGGTGGATCAGTTCTAAAATTACAAAAAGTAATTACACTAAAATTATACAGTATGCCCGTACATTTTCATAAAGACTTTACAGAAGCATTAATAATAATATGTGAGTGATATTAAAAGTAGTATCTTTATCTTCCCATCCTTCCTTAATTTGCAGATTTTAGTTAATCCTTATCAAAATTTGCTGATGCATTATTAGGTTGCTATAAATATGCCTGAATATGAAATCGCAAGGATATAAAATTCCTGACCCAGTTACTTCATCAACAAATTGCATGAGTGATATATAAAGTGAGCATCACAATGCCAAGAAGTTAATGTGACATACTACAGAGCAAATCAAAATAAAAGGATTTACAAAAATGCCAGAAAAGGTGTCATACAAGAGAGAAAGCAATGTATAACCATTCAATAGTCAAAAGTGAATGATGAGATAACAAGTCTGCAGTGAGAAAATGACTAACACAAAGGGTACAGAGTAGCACGTACAATTTATGTCTTACAATGTTTGGTTGTGACTTCTTAGCTTTTAAACTGCATGTACTGCAAAACCTTAATTTGTTCGTCTTTTAAACACAAAAACAGTAATTTATTTTTATAGTTTCAAACACCTTCCCCCTTCATCTCATGATTCACATTACAAGGAATTCAACGTTTTATTAGCGGCAGGGGAAGTACAGGTATGCAAACAAAATCAGTGACTGGAGGCACTGTCATTAATATATAACAAATATATACACATTAATATATAACAAAGCAAAATCACCAGTATAACAATGGAAACACAAAAATTAACACTGCTACTGATCCTACAATTGATATCACATAATAACAAACACGTACAGTGAACAAGATAAAAATACGCTATAACATACGAGTGGGTCTTGCAGTTTTAGACTAGAATTAATGAACATGTCTATAGAAACAATACTTTTGTCACTGTGGAACTGTACCGTGGTTAGAACAATTTCAGTTTTGAAAGTGCAGACATTGCTGGTAAATTATTTCCTCATTTCTCAATGATGGTGGGATTTTGTTATTTAAATTATAAATTTATTATTCGTTTCCAAATCTTCATCAGAACTACTTTTTCCGTTAACGGGTTTACTTCATGTTCGCAATCAACTTTGTATTGTTTAACGTCACATCTCCATATATCCTCTACTAGTTTTTTTTTTTTAAGTGTGTTGTCCAAGTCGTCTGGATGTTTATAGAGGACATGGCAGCTATTGCCTGCATGGTGAGGCTTGGTTACACTTGTCATGGATTTTTTGAAAGTGTGTAATGCATCCATCCAACAAGTGCCTTCATCTCACAGGGTCGCCATCGCAATGCTCAATACACCAGTAAACATGATCCCTGACCGCTGCTGTCTTGTCACTGTCATGTGTTGTTCCATGTTATTAGTCTCTCAGGACTATCAAGATAAAAATAGCACAGGATTATCAGGTTGTTAGAACAAATTGTATCTGTTTATATTTCTACATTTTATGGGGTTTTACAAAGAGAACAAATCGTATCTATTTATATTTCTAAATTTTCTCAGGTTTTACAATCTGCACAATCTGTTTCTTTTGTGTTTCTAGCCCTCCTATTCATCTCTAGCGTCGCGTGTCTGGTCTTGTACTGGAGCATGTCTTCTCAAGCTCTTGGTCTGCAGCACTCCATTGGCTGGATGAGGTACAAACTGGACTCTTTGGACATTAACATCATCGGCATCAAGATCAACTCGTCAGCCCAAACATCAAACGAAACTGATGAAGCCGTCAATAACGAATCAGCGAAAAGTTGTTGTTCAAATCAGTCGTTAATGTTTGGGATCAACTCATCATTCCTCGCATCATCCTCTCCCAAAACGACTTCATTATTGCCTTCAGTTCTGTTGCCCTTACAGTCCAACGTATTCTCGAGGAAGACTAAAGCATCAACAATTACATCACTGCCGTCGACAACTTTTACTACAAGCCCGACACTTCCGATGACCAAGAATTCACAGAAAAGAGAAGAAATGCTGCTTCTTTGTCATCATCTCTCTGGGAGATTGGGGAACCAGTTGTTTCAGAGTGCCAGTGTTCTAGGACTATCGTACTCCTCCAACAGGACAGCCGTCATTTTCAGTAGCAGTTTCAATGGTATTCTCAAGAAACCGTTGTTAACACCCGAAGAAGAACAACTGCATAAAAATAGATGCGCCGAGGCGAGGGGCATTGGCGAGGGGTCATGCTGTAGATATGAGGAACATATTGTCCGTGAAACTGTCCAGGGACAGACTGATATCAGACTAGGAGGCTATCTACAGTCATGGAAATATTTTGACAGATTTAGAGAGCAAATAAAGATCGCACTCGCTTTTTCTGAGCAGATTGTTCGACAAGCGACGGAAATTGTTCAAAAACTACGAGCAGAGCACAACTTCACTCTAATTGGCGTGCACGTGCGCAGAGGGGATTACGCTCTAGACTCCAGTAAGAAATCTGGATACGTCATGGCAACTAGGGAATATTTCCACAAGTCGATGACATTTTTCCAAAAACTTTTCCCTAACGCCATATTTGTTGTTGCGTGCGAAACCACAGAATGGTGCAAGTCAAATTTATTGCAGAATGCGTCTACCACGTATCTTGAGACGCATTCAGCTGCTGTGGATTTGTCAATTCTTTCACAGCTCGACCATATCATCATCTCGACAGGCACATACTCCTGGTGGGCTGGGTATCTTAATCCAGGCATGACAGTATATTTTAAAGATTTTATTGTTCCAGGAACATTTATAGGAAAACAGTTTAATGAAGACGCAAAGGATTACCTACTTCCACAATGGATTCCGTTTTGACCAAAACGTAAGAACTTTCTTGCAAACACGAGTTTGCTCACTGCTTGGGAGTGCCATCTTATGATTTTCTGTAATTTATAACGACACATCTCCACTATTCTTTTCTCACGACATCAATACGAAGTCCAACCTCGCGCTGGTGTAAACTTCCAATCGACTAGACATTACACTGAGTCCAGCAAACAACAACTTTCTTAGGTCTCCTCGAGACGGACTTCCAGTCGCTAGCACGCAGATTAGGAAAGTGATGTTTCTCTCGGAGTCCGAGGGTGAGTCGCCTCTTCCTAAACATGGGGTGTTCCTGGTCATCCTTTGATCTTGGACTCAGTCAGGGAAGTTCGCAGGTACTAAAACTCTTCCACCCCGATGCCGTATGTTCAGGCCAGCGTGTCCCCTGTCAGTGGTCAGATTATGGGCCTCGCCTTGACCATCCTGTCAGGTCATCAACCGGAGCTGTGGCAACTTGACCAGTGCACTGTTGGTGGTCTAAACTCTAAACAAACTTTGCTAAAAGTAGAAAATACGTTTTCTACAGATGGAACATTTTGACATGAGTTAATCAGATATCTGTATAGAAATAATTCGACGCAGCTCTTTACAGTATGACAGGACATTCTGGACAGCCAAAACACTGTTTTATGGAATACACTGTGGGGATTTTTTTCTTCTACTCTGTAGAGAAGAATATATATACACTGTAGTCCTAAACTTCACATCAGACAGGCAGGACTTTCCAAGTGATCCCGCATAGTGTAAGCGAACGAGTGAGAGAAACAGTGGGTGAGTGAACGATGGACAACTGAACAAGAAAACAAATGGCGGACGGTCTGTATGTGAATACTATGTAGAACAGCTCGTGTGAAGACGGTAATGAAAAATCACTGTTTTATAGGAAGACTTTCAGAGCAGATGGAGTTTATGTGAAGAATGGGTCAATGATGTTTATGCAAATCGGGTTACATAACTACAATGGAAACCTTTAATAATAAGAAATAATCGAAAATACACCCCTTTTTTCTAACCTACCGCTCACCAATATTTCATACAGTTGAGATGATTACCAATCTGTCAGCCTAAATATCGCCAGTTTAAAAGGCCATAACGTATGGAGATGTTGTCTATAGGTGCATCGTCATCAACAAGCTCTATAAGGTATGTTGAGAAGAAAAATTACTTTTAAGATTACACATAAGATCGCATCCAAAATATAGGGATAGATTATGAAAAGTCTAGATACATTAAAAATAGGTTTCAAAATAACAAACTTTTTTGCTGTTCAGTCGATTTCACAGATGGATACGAGGTAGGCAAGCGTGTGACTAGATCCATAACATTGAGGTCATTCTTGTGTATATATTTATGGATTACAATGTCCACCGCATGTGTTTGTGTGCATGTATGAAAATCCATGGATCTCAGTTGGTCGAATATGATCATATTCGATCGAGGTTTGTTTACAACAGATATGATCGAATGAACTACGTAAAGACGTATCCGAGGCACACAAATTTATAAACATGCGTTATGAATATGGATATCTGTGGTATCAATAACAGCAATTTTATCTGTACAGAAAAAAGCTACCCCCTGTCGTGTGTTCTGGGATACATTCCATTTATTTTATTATTTCTGCGGTCATGAGCTTATTATTCATGACGTATTCGTCATTAATTTATATGACAACTCTCTAATGTAAAACATGTATTCAAATATATGTATCTATAAATATTGTATTTAGGTCACAATGACCATGGTGCCAGAATCTCAGTGTACAGTATGATTTCCTCTTTTTATATACTCACTAAATTCCCTTGTCCAGGAAATTTTGTAATCGATTTTCACCCACTTCCCAATATTCTAGAGATATGACTTTCTTCATTTACTCATTTCCAGTGACAATTAAATAGCAAATTATTTTCACCAATCCACAAGTGGTAAAATATTTTTAATAAAGTTTGGGGGTTTCTTTAAATTTTGCGAGAACGTATTAGGGGAGATAAGTAATTGCTCCTCTAGGACTAGTAAAACTATAGGTTATCTTCCCTTATTTGGCCTATGCCAACGAAAAACGAAAAAATCGATAACCAAATCCAAAAAGACTAAAAAGTTTGAAATAAATAGGTAAGGAAAACTGAAACACTTTTATTTAAAATGCATTGCTAGGTGGAAGCCATTTTTTACAAGCTAATCACCTCTCATCCGCCACCCCTTGTGTAAAAGGTTGAAAGTTCGAGGCATGGACGTGTATTTATATTAGTTCATGCTCGAGGGGTGTGTTCTCACGTTCACCAATCAAAAGCTTAGGTTAAGGTCAACCTGCTGTGGCACAGCTGCTGATGTTCTCTCTTAAAACGATATTTTTCAGGATCGCACGATGGTTACAAGAACACAGGGAGATTTATTAATTGTCAAAAACTTTATTGGTGGTGAATTTGTGGAGTCAGAACGATTTTTAGACAGTTACAATCCTTCAACTGGCGAAGTATGGGCCAAAGTTCCAGACAGCGGAGAAGCAGAGGTAGATGTAGCTGTCCAGGCGGCCGATAAGGCCTTTGCGAGGTAAAGAACACATGTCATATTTGTCTCCTCGCATTTATTTGTATGTGTATGCTTTAATTCCACTCGTACAAGCAATGCTGAAAATCTTCGTGACGACCCGATCATCGCATGCAACAAGAGCAAATAAGATAACAGGACAGAACACGTGCTGTACAACAACAATAAAATGTCTACAACAAAAATCACGACAATGCTTTTGGCGTCTTAGTGTTTGATGTGTTCATAGCCGCGTGATAGAAAAAGAAAAAAGGCAAAGTCGTTTAATTCGTTGGTCGTGCATCCTGCTGTGGTCGAGTTAGAAGAAAAAGAGTTGGTTGAAATATTTTGACGGTCCACTTTTAAATCCTCGCAAACATTTACTTTTCCTTGCTAATTTTTCTACTTTGCCATACAGACTATGCATATCACATAACAATAACTGGAGAATACGGACCATTGGCCATATCAAAGAAATGTACGTACAAAGTACATAATGCATGCTTTGGTACATCCACACAACAAATTAACCAACACCACTGCGTTCAGTGTTATCAGTCCTCGTGTAAAGAGCAGAATCACAGTCTACAGTAACGACTGAGTACGTTTTTTTTAAATTTTACTTTAAATCTTCAAATAGTAGCTGTTTCCTTCAGAATGCTTTTTGTAGTGGATACTTATTTTGACAATATACATTTATTAAATATCTTTCATTTTTATCATTTTGGACAAAAATTGCTTAAGAGTTACCACTTTAAAGCAACAGCTGATTTGCTTTTGTTTGTGTCATACATTATAATGATCATGTGAACAACTTTAAGTTGTGAAAATCAATTTGATTCGGCTGCCATAAATATGGGAATACCGAATTAAAATATGGACCAGTGAACATTTAACCAGGAGTGGAACTTGTACGAAACAATCTTTGGTAAAACTCTTTGTAATGTTTGTGCATACACAGACACATGTAGCTGTGTGTATGTATTGTGTTAATGCCTTGTGTGCATGTATTGAGGTCAGAAAGTGCTGGTCAGATGAATGATGATCTTATTAGGTTGTTTGTTTGGTTTTTTTCTTTGCATCTAGCTGGGCACATTCATGTGTGTCCCAACGGTCTCAACTATTGTTTAAGATTGCTGACATTCTGGAATCACGGTTGGAAGATTTTGCCAAGCTTGAATCTTTGGATCAAGGAAAACCTATTTGGCTTGCCAGAACAATGGATATTCCTCGTGCTGTGCACAATTTTAGATTTTATGCATCATATATCCTTCACGATTTGAACAAGTAAGCAGTCAGAAGACTGAAGAACTATCTTATATAGAACTTCAAAATGCTACAGCTAACAATAAATTTCACTTACGTGGCACAGTTTCACAACCCCTCGGGCTAGCTCATTGTTTGAGGTGGGCAGATAGACAAATTTCAATGCAAAAACAAGAGGATATTGAAAAAATATATATATGAATAAAAAATTATTGTAACTATTCATAACATCAATCATAAAAATAAATAAAGCAAAGGCTGACCCATGTGTTACTAAGCATAGTAGATCAGATAAATAATAAATCCTTAACTAGTAATAAAGCAAATTTTTTAGATATTGTGCATTATGAACTCCAATTTTTTTTTTCTGGTAAAATTTGCATTTGGCATACCTTCTTTCTTCAAGGTCAAGCCTACAAGACCAGGTGGGGGCAATCCAATACACCTTGAAAGAACCAGTAGGTGTAGCGGGGCTTATTTCTCCTTGGAATCTCCCACTGTACCTCCTTACTTTCAAAATTGCTCCTGCATTAGCAACAGGAAATACTGTTGTAGCCAAGCCAAGTGAGCTTACCTCAGTGACAGCTTTTCACTTATGTGAAATAATTAAAGAAGCAGGTAAGCAAAAAGTTGATGTTATACGGGTGAATAAAAAGTTGACATTATACCCTTTTTCAGACATTGGAGCCTTTAGTATTTGTATACAAAGTAATATTGATTATTGCTGCTAATTGAATATGGTAGTTTTTCTTTTTAAACAAAAACAGGCTTATCATTTCTTTTGAAATTAAACATCTTCCCTAACTTTTGTCTGAGAATTTGCTTATATTATTTGTGTTGCCATAAGAATCTAGTTTTAACATTGTACAGCATTACTACAGATGATTGTCTGCAAACTAAAGAAATCAGTTTCTACTTCTTTAAAGGGTTCCTTCTGTTAAAATTATTAAATGCAATGTGTGTGCCAGGTGTACCTCCAGGTGTAGTAAACATGGTGTTTGGCCTTGGCAGCCGAGCTGGTGAAGCTTTAGTTGCTCATCCAAAGGTTCACCTGATTTCATTCACTGGCGGTACAGTTACAGCTCAGAGAATACGACAGGTGGCTTCAAGACAATGCAAGAAACTTTCTCTTGAGGTATGGAGTGAGTGTGTTTATGTTTAAAGATGCAACCTTCACTTATTTCACACTGAACTAGACAAAAGCACCTGCTAAGCACGATGGCTACGTGACCAGTTTCTTTCTGAAAAAGCATCTTTTATGTTTTAGGTGGGTAGATGAACAACTGAATGCAAGCACTAGAGGATGAACATGAATTCAAGAATTTCTAGCTGTTCGTGGAGCTATTTAAGTCATAGCAAGAAAGTAATAGCAAAACTGATCTGGGATCTTTTCTTGACAGTAATTTTGAATGGAATGAACAAAATGATATGAATAAATGTAAAGCAGAATTCTATAATTGTTTCTTTATACTGAAAAAGTTTATATTTTCTCTGCATCCAGCTTGGTGGAAAAAATCCCTCTATTGTCTTTAGTGATGCTGATTTGGACAAATGCATTGCTACTTCCATCAGGTAGTGTCTAACCAGAACATCACAATTTATGATTATAGTCCTAAGAATAACATTTTTGTCTAGGCTACTCAAATTTATTGTATAGGCATGTATGAGGATGGCATCTTCCAACAAATTGCTAACTATTATATTTATAGTACGATCAAATACTATGCCAAACAAGTGTTTGAAATCTTTGCATATATAATGTAGTAGTAGAACAAAATAAAATTTATATCACACTAGTCACTAACATTTTGAAAACAGGCAAGTGTCAAAGATGGCCGTGGTGTAAGAAATTCAAACAACCATGATATTAGCATAATAAAATATTGTATTAAAATATTGAAATTTTCAATGTATTTCTAATCAGCAAGTGTATGATTTTTGAATAAGGATCACAATTTTTACAAAGCAGACATGATTCTGCAGATATGCAATTTGTTTTTGATAATCCTTGCAATCCATCATAGCCTTGATAATTCCTATACTCATTTAACTCTTTCTGCTTTATTTTATTCCGTTTGCTGGTGCAGTATTGTTTAAACCCACATGAAAATTCTAATAAAACAAGAACGATTTTTCTCCAAATCCACCTTTCATTAGAGGCTAGAATATGTGAAGAAGTAAAATTCATTTATTTGCCAAGTGACTTCACACTAGGAATGTGACTTGATGATTGCTGACAATTACGTGACGAATATCCATTGCACTCACCCACACTTGCAGATGCCACTACTTATGAGCTGTTTTTAAGTCACATACAATTATACATATTTATATGTACATCTTTATGATCAATGATCTTTATGTAAAGAACAGTCATTCATTTCATAAATCTTAGTGATATATGTTAATGTTATTTCTTTACAGGTCTTCCTTCCTTAATCAAGGAGAAATTTGCTTGTGTACTAGTCGAATATTTGTCCAGCGAGAGATTTATCAAATATTCTTAGAGCGTTTTCTGACAGAAATGAGGTGAGTTTTGTAGGTACACTAGCTTATGAATGTATGCATAAAGATGAAGTTCATTTCTCTTTTCAAACATTATCACAGAATAATAACTATTTACCAGCTGTCCATGCATTCAAAACAGAGACATGTCCAAAGTCATAAATGTTGTGAAAAATCTTCTAGAAAAAAATATAAAGCCAACTTACTGCCTATAAGCAGCCTTTTGTGTCTAGAGCATAGCTTTTGAAAGGTATAATCCAACCCCCTCCCTCTTTCAATCTTCCCTGATAAATCAGCTATTTATTCACAAACATAAAGACTGCAAAGCTGTTAATAGTTATGATTTTAGCTGTATGCTTAGGTTGATGGCTAAGGTTCAAATTAAAATCATAGAGCTACCCTGACATGATTAAGGGTAATGTCTTTCATTCAGGAAGCTGAAAGTTGGGGATCCACATGATGCTGACACCTTTCTAGGAGCTTTGATCAGTAAAGATCACCTTGCCAAAGTCACAGGAATGATCAAAGCCGCACAAGAAAACGGGGCCATTGTCTACAGTCAGCCAGGAGAGTTAACCCAGCAGTTGCCACCTCAGTGCAAAAATGTATTTTTTCTGTTATTATATTCCTCTACTCTTTGGTTATTAATAATGAAAAAAGTGAATAAATTTCAGAGATGTTTGTCATTGCCTTGCTAAGTTAATTTCTTCTGGTATTATGTTGTTATGTTGGGGACTGCCTTAAAGATGAAAAATGAATATATTTCAGGGCTACTTCATGTCTCCAGTAGTTATAACCAACGTTGCAGATGATGCTGCTGTTATGCAGGAAGAGATATTTGGCCCTGTGACTTGCATTGTACCATTTGATGAAGAGAAAGAGGTACTTCACTTGAACTGATGTTTTTCTGATAATGATTATTGATAACTTAAGCCACCAGTGTAGAGCCATTAAGCAGAAGGCTCATAAATTTTGTGAAAAATAATGAGCATGGATTGGAATCCTGAGGATGATTTTTGGTAGCAAGTAAAATTGTTTGTGGCTTATAATACATAAAACTCAGGATTTTGCACAAAAACATTTTTACATTGTAATAATTGTATGACAAAGAAAATAGTATCGATTATTAGGTCTTACTATTCAAATAAAAACTAGTTAAATGGCACATTTTAAGATATTATTTTAATTGTATACCAAACTAATTCTATTTCCACAGGTTATTGACAGGGCCAATAATGTGAAATATGGTCTCTGTGGGGTGGTATGGTCAAAAGATTTGTCCAGGGCTCACCGTGTTGCTGGCAAAATAAAGGTATTTGAAACAAAAATATTTGCCAAACTTCGAAAGTTTTCATGTTTTACGGATGAAATACACTCCCCATGTGTTTCTAACAGACCAGCTGGTCATTTGTTTGATCTTTTTTACCAGTTTGGATGGAAGAATGACTGGTGTTTGAAGACTTCTTGGAAGTAGTGTGTCGATTGGTGCACTAGGTAGCTCAGTTGTTGAATAGAAAATCGACTTATGCTGTCAGTCTCATCACTCCTTTAATCATTAATAGTATGCATGCTTGATAAGTGGTTCTTGGTTTTTAATTACTTCTTGTAGTAGGTCTTTACCTATGTCTTCTGAATAAAGCATGTCAACTTAAAAAAAAAAATTTAAACACTCTTTCTTGCTTCATCTGTTCAGGTTGGAACAGTGTGGGTGAACTGCTGGCTGGTGAGAGATCTTAATTTGCCATTTGGTGGAATGAAGGAGTCCGGCATTGGGCGTGAAGGTGCAGTTGAATCAGTGGAGTTCTTCACAGAGCTGAAGACTGTTTGTATCCAAATTTGAAGAAAATATGATTTGCAAATATTAGCTTAAAAAATAAGTTTTATACATTCTATTAAATATTTTATAAAAAAATAAAACCAGGATGGAAAACTACTATGCAAAATCTTTTTAATAATGTTTTGAAATGTAGAATATATTTCCTTTTGCATGACCATATATATCTACTTAAAAAATTATGGACATTTTTAATTGTGTGATAAAACGAGATAAGAAAGGCCCATACTAACTGCTGGCAATCTGCTGTAGAAAGCTGGCATCCACTTAATCAGTTGACATTCCTGTTGATTTTCTTTTTGTGGAGAAGCTACAGAAGCTTTCATTTGCTCTAGGATGCCACTTGAAGTTTTAACCATTTCTAAATGATTTATTTTTCCTTTTAACCAATTGTGAAAATAAAAGCAATCTTCCAGTTTAGTAGAAAAGATAGTCATTTCATGCTAGATAACCCTTTAACACAGTTGGCCAAAATTCTACTTTTTTAGAATCTAGTCCAAGTGACTCCCTTCATGCAAAACATGTTCAGAAATAATAAATGCATGAGTTTTCAGATGATTTTAACATGTATATTTCAAACTAGTTTTGTATATTTGTATCTATTAAAAGATGTAATTGCTCAGTGAATTGAAGCAGGAATTCCTTTGACAAATGTTTAAATTCTGCAGACTGATGGTTTTTTCCCATAGATATGTTAAAATCTGATGTATCTTTGCTCTGCATATTATGAAGATTTGATGAAATGAAATGAGGCTTTTGCATTCCTTAAAAGCTTTGCAATTGCACAATAAAACTGTTAATTTTTGACTGTATTATTATTAAATGTTTGTCAGGAATGGAAGTCTATGTTAATGTGCTAGTGTCTTCTCACATTACTGACAGGGGAAACAACCGATACAAATTTAAATGCTCCTAAAGAGGCCATGGTATATTTAAATGGATGTAGATGGATTTTTTAACCCAAAAAGTTATTGTACAAAATGGTTCTCAATTTACCAAACTGGACCACTTTGCACACTTCCACATAAAGTGATTTTTATGT
>SRHC01001483.1:54801-69536 GCA_004794325.1 Pomacea maculata | reverse complement strand
GGAGGGAGAAAAAAAAACTGAAAACAAAACTGTTGTTATATTACCTTGTGCATGGCCTCAGTCATTCCTTCAACCAAGTATTACCGGCCACAACTATAAATACTATGTAATGTAGCTACAATTTTCCAACATGTACTAGGTTTAATAAGGCCAGAAAATATCTGTAACAACAAGGACAAGACACACGTAGGTGTTATAGAGGTCGATCTATGGTTTAATAAGTTGCCTTCAGAGGGATAGCTTTAAAATATTGAGGAATAGGAGGAAATCGACAGTAGTAAATACTCAAGAAAAATCAGATGTTATCATTTTTCTCACAAAATTGGATCTGGCTGTGTACACATCCATTCTGCTGTGAAGAACGACATGAATATAAAACACATTTATAAATTGCTACATTACAGCCAAATCGCCAATCTGAGTGACCTTCTGTGTGTGTTTTAACATGCATACAGTTCTCTCTTCATCAATCTTTATCTTTCTATTTTTACCCCTGCCACATAATATACTTGCAGAAAAGATGACTTCACACAAATCAACGAAGACATTTCGCCCAAGCTGTATCTGACATCCACGCACCCAGACGTTGTGATGTTAGTGTTGTTTAAATGCACACCTCCACTTTGCCATCTGCAATAAGGCATGAGAATAGAAGTTAAAAAATACAATACATTCTGTTAATTCTCTCTCACTGAATCTTTATAATCATATATTACTTTATGACTCTAGCTCACATTCTAAATTCGTCATTCAAAATTATTAATTATTAATTTTACTTCAAGTCTTTTTTTCAGCATTTCTCTATAAAGTGTATTAAAAATAAGAAAGAGAAAAGTTGAAAAGCACAGTGGCTTTATTCATTCTATTATTCACTGTTGCAAGACAAAAAAAAAATAAAAATAAAAATAAATAAATAAAATACAGACCTGTAGAATCCTGATGTCCTTCCTATAGGCAACTTGAACGAGCTTAAAAACATTCGCAACTTCACGCCAGACTCTCTTTATTTGGCTGTGAACTTTAACCTTTGCAGGCCCTTTTTATTTCAAACAAGCAGACCGCTTCACTAAATAGTGTAAGCACCTATCTTGTGTCTACTGGTTGCGAACGATTTTGTGTGTTGCTGCCTGGATCACGATAATTATCTGTGCAATTTGTGTAATAATCAAATAGGAAGTTAGAGAAGATGATGATATTAAAGGTCAGTCGATCTTACTGATGTTACAGACGACACCGACATCATTGGAATGATCGCAGTCCTGCGGATACAGAAGTCCTTGATAGCATTGTGCCAGAGTTGTTTCCTCCCCACTGCACCATATGTTGCTAAGGAGAATATGTCCTGAACCTCTTCCATACCTTACTGTGGGGACAACTGCCACTTCAGAGCTGGCGATAAATATGTTTTAAAACGATTGTGTACACATAAATTTATTAAACACATCACATATAAAAATATTCTCGTTTTAAATAACTTTAGATAACGCTGTAAGTTTTTGTTAACATAATTTTAAATTAATATTCAAGTGATTGTAATAAGACATGTATATTCTATGAAGCAAGTATAAAGTAAATTTAAATCCTTAACCAAAATGAAAAAGATATAAAATATAAATGTTTATGACCTTCTAGATATATGATCTGTGTATTATTAGAGAACAACACAAAGTACACACCTATTGACTTGTAACATCCTGCAGGCCACATGCGCTTCTTTATTGCCAAAACCCTTATTACATACTGTGCTCCATTCTCCATTGAAAAACACTTCTAGACGACCCGCCTTAGACCTTCCGTTAACCAGACGCGCCTTCATCTGTTCAGCTGACAGTGAAATAAGAGAAAAATTATCTTCCAGACAAAAATGTATTTAAAGATTTTCTTCTCCTCTCCCATTTCCCCCCGCCCCCCCACACAAAAAATCACCATAAAATGAAAGCACTTTCCTACTAAAAAAATAAGCCAGTCTAAAAAAAAACTGCTATTAGCTTCTTACTATCGTTAAATACTTTCCTTGTCTAATGAATAAATGACTAAATTTTAAGGTAGATATCGTATAATGTTGACTATCGCACCCCTCCTCTTTTAACCAAACTTGTTATGAGGCAAAACATAAAAACGTAACTACGGCAAAATAATCTCAAATTTTAATGATACATTTTCATCGTTCTTACTGATGTTACAGATGACACCGACATCCTTTGAGTGATTGCACTTCTGAGGATAGATGTCTCCTTGAGAGCACATCGCCAGATTGGTTTCCGTCCCTCGACACCGCATATCTTTAAGGAAAATGTGACCTGAACCTTGTCCGTATCTGACTGAGCTGACAACTGCTACTTCAGTGCTGTCAATTGACAAGTGTACAAACCTCTTAATAATGTATATATGTTCTCTTTTTGGTTATCATAATACTATGACTTCCTGGTTATTTTTTATTCTTTGAAACTCCCCTTGTAAAGACCGAACGTTTTTATTTATTTTTAGTTCTTTACCTCTAAAGTTATGATTAAACCAAGATCTCGGTATTATCTTATGTTGCCTTTTTTGTGTTGTCATTCAACACTTTGTTGTTATTGTTTGTCAGTGTATATCTTCTGACCATTTATAACAGTTTGTATCTAATCACCTCGAAATTTTAATTAACCTAAAGGTGTCATTTCGTCCCTACGTACGCGGTAGTGGCAGTAAAACTGTTTTCTACGTTGAGTTGCAAATGATATATATATCGCTGAGGCATAAAAAAGTTATATAAAAACTAAGGTATAAAAAAAGAAACCTAATCCAGTGCCTTTTTTGATTTGCATTACACACTGTTGATCAACAAAATTAAAACACCTACCTGTTAAAGCCTAACATCCTGCAGGCCACTAAAGCATCTTCTTTTTCAAATCCGTTGTCACACACTGTTTCCCATGTTTCACTGAAATATATCTCTAGACGTCCTGCGACTGACGTTCCGTTAACCAAGCGAACTTTCAGCAGCTCAGCTGTGTTGTGACATAAAAATTACCTTTATTAAATGAAAAATGTTTTAAAATGTGATGTGTCCATAAAACAGGCTTCTGTCAGTATTAAACAGATTTGGTGTAGCAATAAATGATTTTGTGACTTGGAATCAAATGGGTCTCTGACTGCTTGATAGCAACAAAAGCAAAATTAAAAGGATTTTCTGGTGATATGTACTTTCCTACCAGTGATACAGATGACACCGACATCTTGCGAGTGATCACAGCGATGTGAATAGTAACCTCTGTGTGAACACTGTGCCAGACTGGTCTCCTCCCCAGAGCAACTCACTTCGCTCAGAAGGATGTGACCTTTACCATTCCAATATCTTACTGTGGGTACAGGTGCTGCTTCGGTGCTGTTAGTCCATATGTTTAAAATAAAAAATAAATATTAATTGTGTATAAATGCACACAGAAATACATCAAATGTAACCGATTTGCCGATCTCAAGCCTCTGCACAGTTAAGCTTTTTAAGGTTAATAACCGCTTACAATGAGATACAAATTTACTAATGCACTTAAATAGTATTTTCATCACAGTACATTGGTTTCATTGTCTCTAGGGCAGAGAGTAGCAAATTGATACGCCATATAGGAAAGTCATAAAATGTCAACGGTCTGTAGCGATGCTGCCAAGACGACTGTTTTATTACAATTAAAAATCCAAAATACAACCTGCTTAATCCTAACATGTTGCAGGCCACTCTCGCTTCTTCCTTGCCAAATCTTGTGTTACACACTGTGCTCCATTCTCCATTGAAAAATATCTCTAGACGCCCCGCAATCGAGCTACCGTTAACCAGACGTGCTTTCATCGGCTCGGCTAAAAGTTTTTTTTAAAAAAGTGAAGAACAATCAAAGACTAAACACTTGCATTAACTTAGACTTTTACATATACACATACAATCTTTACCGAACTAACAACTAAATAATGAAATAGATATGTATTTATTGTAACAAGCTCCGACTAGCTTTCATATTTATGTGTTACGGTCAAAAAGTATCCAGAAGAGGTTAAGTACCGTTGTTATGACATAAAAATTACCTTTATTAACTTAAAAAGGTGTTTAAATTGTTCAATGGCTAAATAAAACAGGTTGCTGTCTGTAACAAAAGGTTTTGATTCTACTCTAAATATTAATGTTCATAATGTTTTTACATACAATGTGTCTTTAACAAGGTAACAAAGCAACGAAAGGCAAAGAGCTCAATAAAGAAGACAACAGAAGCAAAATTATAAAGGACTTTCTGTCATTTTCCGTTTTTATCGGTGTTACACATGATATTGATATTTTCCGAATGCTCGCAGTAACATGAACAGTAACCACTGTGAAAGCATTGTATTCAACTGGTTTCCGTCCAACTACATGTCAGCGTAATATAGCCTTAGTTGCTTGCACGGCATAAAACACAACCAACCCTCCACCTACTTCCCCCTTTTTTGTCGATGTAACCGTTAATTAATACATACGTTAATGTGTGTATAAGAAATGCAGAATAAGGGTGTACTTGGGTAAGTGTAAGGGTTGTGGTGGTGTAACGGTAAGAATGTGGCTGCACAAACGTGTACATTTTCCACGTATGTCTTTGTTGCATGTGTATTAAATGGTGTGAGAGTACAGAAAAATAGTGAATGGCAATGATGTAGATTTATGTTCACAGACTTAGCTAGGTTCTAGTATCCTCCCTTCAGCCAATGTCCTTAACGCAATAAAAGATATGTCTCTGTTATGTCCTCGCTTTCATTGCTCTCTGTGTACGCGTGCAACGATTGTATGTAGAATAACATTATGATTTTAAGAATGACAAATAGAGAATTTACTGTTTTACTTACTAATGTTACAAATGACACTGACTTCATTTAAATGCCAGCAGTAATCAAGATGGACAGGTCGGCGAAAACACTGTGCAAGACTAGTTTCCCAACCATTGCACTCCACGTAGTGTAGTAGAATGGGACCTGAACCTTGTCCGTATATGACTGAGCTGACAACTGTAGCTTCATTGCTGTGAACACACAAGCGTACAAGATTTATAATTTTTTTGTCTATTTTAAATTATTACATTTACATAATATATCTTTCGTTTTATTCATTATTTCTTAAAACTATCATAGCAAACAAAAAAGGAAGTCAAAATTGATTCCATAAAAACTATTAAAGCCTTATGAATCGAGTTTAGCATATCTAAAGTAATCATGTAAAGAAACATCTTTAAGTTATTACATAAATATTGCAGCATCCAAAACTTCACTATAAAATGCAAGTAATCAGTAAAAAAAATTCTTTAAGCTTAGTGAACATGTCGATTTTGTATCCAACGCTACTCTTCCATAAAAGTTAAAGACTCACCTGTTAAAGCCTAACATTCTGCAGGCCACTGTAGCCTCATCTGTTCCAAATGCATTGTTACACACTGTTCCCCATGTTCCATTGATATATAGCTCTAGACGTCCTGCCTCCAACGTCCCGTTAACCAGACGAGCTTTCATCCCATCAGCTGACGAAATATGATTTATGACGAAATATGATTTGAAACACGATGAGTTATTTGAACGAAATATAAAGCCATTTTACTTATAAGAAGTGGATTAAAAGCAGTTTAGTTTCTTGTTGTTGTTGCTGTTGCTGTTGCTGTTGCTGTTGCTGTTGCTGTTGTTGTTGTTGTTGTTCTTCTTCTTCTTCTTCTTCTTCTTCTTCTTCTTCTTCTTCTTCTTCTTCTTCTTCTTGAGTCATGAGGAGACTGGTTCCCACGCTATTAGTGATCTTGCAGACTCTGGTGTCATCAGTACTACTACTCCTTGTGTGTGGTCATGGTCAGGGTCTTCATGTCCGGAGCAGATAATAGTCTCCCCTGACTTAAGTCTGGTCTGACCATTGTCATTCCACCTTTTCTCGCACAGGCCGACGAGCTTGATGTTATAGTAATATAGTTCTTCATTTCCTGTGCTGAGTTGATTTTCTTCTCTCTTATAGGGTTCATGTTCCAGGTCCGTATCCTGCTTTTGCCTTGGCCGTGAGAAGATGGGTCGGCGAGCTGGCTTCCCGAGGGCTTTCACCAGCACGCGTCATAAGCCCTTCCGCAGAGGGATCTTCCCGTCCAGGCTCCAGTTGTACAGTTAGTATGTTTGCGGTTTCTGTAGCGTTTTATTTTTTACAGGGTGGGGTTTCTAACCCCACTCCATCGCCCCTCCTCCTTCATCCGGGCTTGAAACCGGCAGGTTACCCGAGTGGTTTACAGGCGCAGTTAGTTTAGTTACTAACTATATCAATATATTTTATAAATATTACGGTCTTGTCTATATTTGTCTATATTCAGCTGTACCAGGTATCATAAAGTGTTACCTGTTTCATAGATTACGGTATTTTTTAAAATTCCATATATAATTGTACACACGTACACCTACAAAGACTAGGTCGGAATAATTTAATAATGAAAAAAAGCTTGTTTAATGTTAACATTTTGCGTTACGGGTCTCGTAATGAATACTTCATTTTTTAAAATTTTTAACACTTGCTTGATGTACACATCTACTTGGAGAATCGTGTCCGTATTTTTTCTAAAAATATCCTGATTATGTTGGTGACATGGAAAGGAAATGTTATGTCACCGAGATGATTGACCCTATTGCCAGATACTAAAGTATTAGTCCTTTAAATGACTCGATCATTTCGTGTCTAAACATCGTAGACGTTATAAATATCAAGGTAACAGTGATAGAATTACAATTAAGATCTCAATGAAGATCATAAACCATTGAGCGTATGCTAGCAGAATAGGTACATACATAGAAGTAACTGAAATAATAAAATTGTATTACTAGTTTTGTGTCAAAGACCTTTTCCTCCCCTAAAATGCATTCGGCAGAATCCAGAGAAACACAACCAAGAAACGACAAACACGGCTTAGAAATAGAAAAAAGAAAAATACAAAATACAAAATACTCCAGGCAGACATGACGCTGACATTATGTTGTTCTATCTTGTTAATGTAAAAAGGAACTTCCATCTGAGTAGTCAAGACAAGTCTGTGTTGTAGCCTTGATCACTTCATATGACATTTAGTAGTTTATTTTGCTTACCTAGACATGGTACGAGGATAAGAGACATCAGGTAAGTGCTGACGACACTCTGCAGCTTCATGTTGCTGGTGTTTGTCAGGTGAATTTGGTGAAGACGTCGGACGATCGCGTCTCTGGCTGATGAGACTGCACAGAGACCGCAGTGTGGCGGGAAGGCAGAGTCACGTGGTTGAACGCCTCAATCTCATTGGCTGTCTGCAAACTCTTTCCGCGAAGGCTTACGTTGTCTCTGTATTCCCATCCCTTCGCAGAAAGCTTGTTGTTGAGCATTTATACATAGCGGCAGATGCAAGCTGTTTCTTGGATGTCCTCAATTGTTACTTCCTGCTTTAGCCCCGATACTGAAGATTTATCTACGTTTCTCCTTATATACATAAAGGCAATGCTAAAGAAAATTAGATACCTACAACCAACAAACGTAATGTTTAATTTTTTTAACTTACAATCATATCAGCTGCCGTGGGTATTTCTTATTATGTTTATTGCCTTTCATAACTGAAAGGTAAACTTTGGGAATCATTTTACAAAGATTTCACCGATTCATTACCTCAGGCTCTATCAATATCATTTCTATATTTAACGTGGTAAAGAAATGCACATCCTTGGATAAAAATGTGTTCCAGTTGAGAGATCCGAACACACTGCCCACGATTTTCGCTGTCATGTTTACAGCCTTAGAGCACACCGCCTAAGACCTTACGGGAATGGAATACAAACAAATCTGTTGATCACAAGATGAAACAAAATAAATCAAATAACACAGATGTTTGCGGATGTCATGTGGAACAGTCTTATAAGCTTTCGTGTGCTGGAGAGTGAGGTGTTACACTGTCATAGACACTATCCCTCAGGCAGTCGCATAGACATTTGCACATTGTGTCTGTAGTCGTAAGAGCTGAGATAAAAACTCAATTGGAAATAATAGAAAACTATGGTAAAAAAATACTTATGATGCAATAGGTGTTGCATTTTTACAGAGGAATACTTTAGAACAGTTCAGGATCTCTCTCTCTCTCTCGCTGCCACACATTTTATACAATTCCGTGTTTGTTCATATGCACACCATTATCACTACCTACTACAGTGTCATCACTACGACGATCACCACCGTCATTAACCCAATCACATGGTCAGCAAGATATATGAGTATCACCACCTCTATGGTTACTACCGTGACCAAGACTAATCACAACACTCACCAACACTTTCACAACCACTAATTCCAAGACTCAGTCTCTCAGCTTATCCTCTTAGGAAAGACAAAACAAAAAATGAAGGGAAATGGCTGCAAAGATGTGAAAATATAAAAAAAGTAACGAAGATTAGAATATCCAAGATATAGTGGTCTGAAAGAGATGTAAGACGATGTCGCGACTGGTGTACAATATATTAAAAAATTTTTTTACACTTTATTAAAGCAGTTGGAGCTGACAAATTTATGTCAACATGACATATTCTGTAACATGAAAGTTTTAACATACACGCCATGTTGCTATGTGAAAGGTTTTAATGCCGCACTGACAGGAAGATCACAGCTAAATAATATGACAGGTCGGATGCGTGTGAGGTCTTGATAAGAGTCTTACTGAAGCCAACATCCATCAATGCTTCAAGTCATACTGTACAGTTTGTGAGAAGATCCGGTGTGTGTGTGTGTGCGCGTGCGCGTGCTGTAATTTTTGAGATGTTGGATGGCGACACAGTCAAGTTCGATACAGATTAAAGATATTGTAGAAGCGTTGTTTTCTGTTGTTCACATTAAAATGTTCTTCTTCTTCTTCGTCGTTCACTCAAACATTAAAATGTGAACTGTAGATAATTTTCTCCGTCTTTGCTTTCTCATATATTTATCTATTCCTGCTGGTCTGTACTTTACATTTTATGCCAGCTTATGTGTGTGTGTGTGTGCACATCCTCGCATTATTAACCTTGTGTTATTATATGTTCTTCTGAACAGTGTTGAACTCCCTTCATTAATTATTCTGTCGCGAAATAAACAGATAATTAAGTTAATAACCAGGAGATCACTATGTCTCACGACGCGATATCCTCACGATCCGTTTGATTACCTACTGACTTTAACAGGGACGTTTCTGATATATAAGGTAAATACTGTCGAGATTAAACAAGCCTAATAGACTTTGTACAAACTTAAGACAATTTCTTTAATAATATGCGGGGTTTTTCGTATTTTGACCAAAAACAAAAACAACAACAACAACAACAACAAAAAGCAAAAAAAAAAAAATAAAAGAAATAACAAAGTACAGTTAATTCCTTGGTTACAAAATGTTTCAGCATTTCAATTTTATTTAAACAGCTTGTGTTAAGCAAGAAATACCCTCTTATAACAATTATGTTGTTTGATTATGTTAAAAGAAGCTTGCTTGTATTACTTGGAGTTTGCATCTATCGCTGTAATCGCTTTTCGTAGAAAGATGTCACAAAGGAACAGGAAGGCTATAGAAAGTCTGATGGTCGTTGTGCAAAGTCGATAACGTGTGGTTAAAGAAATGTGGGAAGGATGTAACAATAAGCCTTAAGGTTTTAATGTCTATCTGTGCGTGCATGTGTGTGTGTGTGTCATAGGATCAGAACTCAACTGCGTCTGAAAGCATTTCCTCCGTCACCAGACAGTGGCAGTGGTCACAACATCACGGGTAGCTTCTCACCACCTGTTGGATGGTAATTGTGCCCGTGGGAGTAATGTCAGCTGAACTTTTTTTTATCAATGTCTGTATTATTTTCTTGTGGGTGTTTGTGTGTATCACAGAATGAAAACTCAGCTAGGTCTCATATATCTACGGCACACCTCCAGCTACTTGTGAAGAGGTTGACAGCGGCCATTCAAAATACAATCCTCTAAATGAAGACTCATGTTGTTATGAGTGTTATAATTTTTTTTCATTAGAGACAGTTGCCGTTGTAGGTATTAAGGATTTGTAAGTGAACTATGTGTGCACACACACACACACACACACAGATACGCCAAGTCAATAATGCTTGGATATCTCGTTTCCCTTTAATGAGTTATGCACATATTCACATCACATCCACCGCCTCTAGATGACCATAAACTATCTCTCTTTTCCATAGAAATATAAATATCCATAGAAAAATCTAAGAAATCTACTTGAAAAGATAGAAAATCAAGCTAACAATCCTTTTACCGAACAGGATTCCAGTAGCCATTGAAGGCAATCTATGTCCAGGCCATCTAACTGATAAAAGTGGTTTTGCATCGTGTTCTGTTTAAACTGTATTTATGGTAAAGAAGTTAGAAAGTGAACAAAATCTCACGAGAGAGAAAGAAATAAACGGTCTTATTTTGTCTTTCTCATAAAATGAAGTATAAAGAAATGGGTAGGTGAAATAACGAGAAACCTAAAAGGGAAAAGAGAATAAAAAGGACTGATTAAAAGCAATCCTTCCCCTAAGAAATAGCATTCTACAAATAACCAACCATGCTACCCTGCCAATATTTAGCTTTACACGAGAAAACAATGTAGGATTATTGCTGTTTTATTGCGCTTGAACATATTTTAAGCCTTTATATACTAGGCTGTTTAGGTAAGCTAATATACAGAGCCTAACATTACCAGCTGGATATAAACTGCATTCACACATCTATCCATAAAATGTACAAGACTCGAGCTTTTCCCTTGCCTTCTACAATAAAAAGTAAATAGCACCATAAAAGTCTTATCGTTATTTTAACGGACACATTGTGACAATTCTGTGCACCTCACTAAATGAAAGAAGCTTTAACAATAATCAAACGTATTGTTCAAATTTCTGTTACTCATCACTGACAAGACATACTACTTTATGTAATACAATCTTCTCTCGTGATTTTTATGAGATGCCTTGTTGGCAATTGTTGTTTTGAACTAAAGCCAGTGTAAAGTCTGGCGGATCTGCATCACTGAAACAGTCTGTCCTTTGAAAATCATTGTCTTCATCTGTAGAAAATAACAAAAATAGCTCTCTAACTTGAATAACATAAATTCAAACTTATAAGCAAAGGTATATGTGTGGAATAAAAAAGAAGCGTTGTAGGCAAGGTGTTTAGGTGTAAGCAACAAAAGGTATTACAGTTTCCCGTCTGTTGTCGTTACATGTTAATGTTAACTATAATTAACTATAATTCTATAATTGCCCTTGTGGATGAATAAAGTTGTATTGAATTGAATTGAATTGAATTGAATTGAACTACACTAAAATTAGTACAACAGCTGTCAAAAACTGACTAATAGCATGTGTAGCAAAGACAAATTATGGTTAAAAACGATACTTAAGACACACAACGAAAGCTACAAACAGCCATCATAAATTAATGTGCCGACATTACCCTTACCATCTTAACAAAATTAGAGTTAATAGGTTACATAGACCTTGACACAATAAATTGTAAAGACAATTACAAGGACAGTGTAAAATCAGCATATATGAGCCGAATGTTTGCTGAGAAAATAGGAAAGCAGATTTAAACTTTGTGGAATATCTTGTGTGTGTGTGTGTGTGTTTAAGCATATCTGAATCAGAATAAGAAATCAAACCTTTCTCTTGTCTTAGGATGCAGACAACGATAACGGTGACAACGATAGCGAGAACGACCGCACCTGCAATGACACCGCCAAATATCGCCCATTTCATGTCGACAGACGATCCAGTTCCCTTGATATCATCTTCTGTAAAATTTTTATCTGTATGAGCGAAAATGCAATAGGCATTACTTTGAGATTGTTTAAAAAAGACAGAATAAATAATTTAAACGTAAGTAATTCATGTTAATTAATGTAAGCATCTTTTTTGTACACTGAAGGCTTTCCATGAAGGCACCAAGACGCATTGACCTTACGGACCAAGTAGACATCAGTATAACGGATATCATCTGCAGAACAGTGTAAAACATTTGTGCCAGTGTGACAAGGTGATGAGAAAAATTGTATATAATTTATATACTAGTAGTTTGTATGCTTCGCCGGAAATAGTTATTGAATATAATTTTTTTCATTTTTACACCATCGCCAATAGTGCTCATGAAGACATTTTTGTCGTAAATTCGATTTCGAGAGTAAAGGGGAATCAGTAACTTTAAGATTTTCAAACTGACAGACTACAGCTAATATACAGTTGTTTCCCTTGACTTATTATATTATTTTCGAGTCGTACAATGCGGGTATGTTTGGTACCAATCACTATTTCTTATCTTCCGAGATCACATCTCATGGTTACATGTAGGAAAAGCTAGAAGAGAAAGGGAAGGACTATCGCGGCTTTAGCTTTTGCGTGTGTGTGTTGGCGAAAAAATTCATACAACACCTCTAACTACGACCAGCTAAATATATGGGAGATATGAGTTATGTTTCTTGCTCTTACTGATGTTACAGATGACACCAACATCTCTCCGGTGAGTGCAACCCTGTGGGTAGAAACCACTGTGAGAGCACCGCTCCAGGCTGGTTTCGAACCCTCTACAACTCACGTGGCCAAGTAGAACGTGACCTGACCCTTGTCCGTATCTGTCAGAGCCCACAACTGCTGCTTCAGTCCTGTCAATAAAGACACTGACGAGGTTACCATGCCAGGTGGCGATGCTAAATGTGAGAATGTTCTAGGAGACATGTAAACATCTCTTCCATTACATGCTCTCTCAAGTCCATCTACTTAATTTTTCTCAACATTTAGCTCCAAAAGCTGTGGTCAAATCAGTCCTTCAGTCAAGATTTTTGTAGTGTCTTTAAAGCCAGAAACCTTCCATAAAGGTTGTGAAGGACCAAAGATTCAGTAAATTGGTACGACAAGGCTTATCAGTCACTATAAAGGAATAAATATACTCAGAGACGCCACAGCGGCCGGGCATGTCAAATGGAGTAAAAAATGATGTTTAACGAAGTGCTGATCCCCGAGACAGGTATACTGTTATAGAAATAATCAGAGGAATACGTAGATCCTTTTCTATAGATAAAGATACAACGAGCAAAAAGACTGTTATCATTGTTACGTTACCAGAAAGTCCATTCATCAGGTTCCATGTTAGAAACCTTGGTTTATGTTACCTACGCCAGTCGTTGATGCAAAGTTTCTTGCATTTAAAGTAGATAAGCAAGCAGCTTTTTCTTACCACCTACAAGATTTGACTATCGCAGGTAGTTCATTGCTTCTATTATTTTAATCTCAGAATACATCATCTACCTGAAAATTAATCGATGTCATATATGCTAGTACATACATTACAAATCATTTATTATAGAAAAGACTAATAAACATTTCAAGAACAATGCCCGTGAAAAAGTCACATCAAGATCTGCTGCTAAAAAAATTAAATACTCACTTGTTAAAGCCTAACATCCTACAGGCCACTTGAAGTTCTTCTTTTCCGAAGTTGTTGTTACACACTGTTCCCCATTCTCCATTGAAAGATATCTCTAGACGTCCCGCCGCCATTGTCCCGTTAACCAGACGAGCTTTCATTGGCTCAGCTGGCGGTGACATGAAATAAAATATTTATCTTCGTGAACAAGATAATGTATTTTCACATGTTATTTTAATGAGACACTTGTAATAAATATCATCTGAAAGATAAACCTGAATGGCTTTAGTTTTTTTAAGATATCAGAAGATGAAGGCGACATAAACCTAACCGCTAAATGTCAGCCTCCGAAAACCGATCCTTTAATTATCTGCTAGCAAAGCACGTGATTGGCACCTGCGATCAACGACCACCGATAACGGCGTACTACGTCACGGTAGTACATTATTCACAGTATTTCCAGCCGTCAACAGCAATCGCAGAAAGAGAGAGAATGAGCAGATTATTCGGACGTTGAAAGTCTGCATTTTCGTGCTAAAGTAGTAGTTTTTCATACCCCCGACAAATTCAGACTGTCAGCATCCGAATAATCCGAACGGTCACTCTCTCTGATTGGTGTTGACGGCTGGCAGCCTTGTGAATGGTGTACTAACGTGTCTTTGCTCTCTGGGATATGTTCCTTGTTCTTACTGATGTTACAGATGACACCAACATCTTTGCTGTGGGTGCAGCCGTGCGGGTAGAAACCCCTGTGAGAGCACTGCTCCAGGCTGGTTTCGAACCCTCTACAATTCACATTTCCAAATAGAACGGGACCTGACCCTTGTCCGTATCTGTCAGAGCCCACAGCTGCTGCTTTAGTCCTGTCAATAAAGAGTACAACTAAAAATGCTTTTTAGAAAAAAACCGTATGTTGTGCTAATTTTTAATAAGTTGAAAATATTTTGAGAATTTGATAGTTGCTAAAATGGATTTAAGTTTTTCTGGATGTACACAAGAAATTATAACATAGACTGTATATGTGTATGAACAGCAGAATGGATTTGTTCTTGTGATCGTGCAGAAGAGACTGTAAGTTCACAAAGAGCGATAATAAAACGTTATAATCAAGCTCTAGTAGAACGTTAGTAGTGAGTTAATAAGTGGTTAACTTTTGTGACTTGTAGGTTTATATGCAAAGTTAATACAACGACATTTAAAATGAGCAAAATTTCACACTTGTAATGTTAAAAGCCAACTCTGTTTCAACGTTCAACTGTTGCTATTTTAACGTTACCATAAAGTTTATTCAACTTACTCATGCTATCTGTTTTTTTTTTTTTTTTTT
>SRHC01001483.1:27228-54777 GCA_004794325.1 Pomacea maculata | reverse complement strand
TTGTTTTTTTTTTTTGGGGGGGAAGTTTCTTGCCAACATTAGATATTTCATATGAAAACTATTTTTTTGCAACCAACAAGACTTGACTATCGCAGGTAGTGCGTTGGTTCTAAATATTTTGTCTCTAAACATCATCTACCATGAATGTAAACAATGTCAATATTTTTTATTATGTACGTTACAAATTATTTATTATAAAATGACGGATGTAATTTCTAATAACAATGCCTGAGAAGAAAACACATCACAATCTGATGCTTATAAAATAAACTACTCACTTCTTAAAGCCTAGCATCCTGCAGGCTACTTGAAGTTCTTCTTTTCCGAAGTTGTTGTTACACACCGTCCCCCATTCTCCATTGAAGTATATCTCTAGACGTCCCGCCGCCATTGTTCCGTTAACCAGGCGAGCTTTCATTGGCTCAGCTGGTGGTGACATGAAAAATATAGTTATCTTCGTTAGCAAAGCAATGTATTTTCACGTTATTGTAATTAAACAATTTGGAGCACCACATTAGTTTACTATACATACCCACTATTGTCACTGCCTCTAATATGAAGACTTTTATTACGACTGTAAGTGCAAACAAACTTATGATGCTGTGTTTTATGTTTCTTCCTATTATTAAAATAGAAATCTTTAGAATGAACGCAGTTACACAGGTAGAATATTTCAGTGTAGTATTCCGTTACTTGGTATTCATTTTACTACCATCCAACTCCTAGAACAAAACTTGAAGTAAAGCTTGAGACTGCTTGTGTGTAAGTCGACCAAAAAGATGCAAACAATACCCTTGTAATTACAAGAAACCAAACGTAAAGGGGAGTCTCTAAGTTATATTTTTTGCTCTTACTTATGTTACAGATGACACCAACATCTTTCCTGTGAGTACAGCCGTGTGGGTAGAAAACATTTTGATAGCACTGATCTAGGCTGGTTTCGAACCCTCTACAAAAGTTGTTGCTGAGTAGAATGGGACCTGAACCTTGTCCGTATCTGGCGGAGTCGGCAAGTGCTATTTTTGTGCTGTTAATAAAGATTTTAACAAGATTTTAAAGTACATTATGATGCCAATAATTTCTTATATTTTGAATTAATATTCTGTTTGATATGATTGAGACTATTTAGTAATGTTTAAACTATTGATTGTCCAGATCTTGCGTAATTGCTTTATTCAGCAGTTGATGACAGCATCCTCAAATTATAAAGAAGAAACCCCATTAAATAGTAAACTATAGATAAAATAATAATAAAGTGGCAGTGTAATTTATTGCCATTCTTTTAAGCCCTGACTCTAATGTCCAGTATACGAAGTTTCATTGACTTCGCACGAAGTATCGCCAAAATGATTTAAATTCAACAGAGAATTTTCTGCTGCAGCTGTCGTAGTAATTTGTTGAGATAGTCCAGTGTTGGTCAGGGTTTATCAAATAAAGAGTACATAAAACAAGCAAACAAAAAAGTCTCTACCTTAAAATATTAATTGAAACGTTTATCTCGATACCTTTTCACTTTGTGTGATTTATATTGATATTTATTTTCTCATGGTTCTAGTTCTCCTTTCTCTCGAAATGCATGTTCTCTTCATCTTTTAAAAACACTTGACCACCTACAAAACTTGACTATCACAGGTCGTTCTTTTGTGCTATTTATTTTAATCCCTCAAACACCATTCACACAGGAGGTGGTCGCAATTAATATATCTTAAAAGTACCCAATTTGATAGAAAAAGCATAGAAATATTTCTGAGCACAGTTCCCGTAAAGATATCGCATCGCACGCTAATGTTGAACGAAAATATATAAAAAAAGAAACCACTCACTTGTTAAAACCTAACATTCTGCAGTGAACCATCGCGATACCTCTTTCAAACCCATTGTTACAGACTGTCCCCCATTGTCCATTGAAGTATATCTCTAGACGTCCTGCTGATTTTGTCCCGTTAACCAGACGAGCTTTTAGTGGTTCAGCTGATGGTGACATGAAATAAATAGTTATTATCGTTCAGAGAAGAATGCATTTCCGTTAGCTAGTTTAATATGGCATGTCTGATCAATATTATCAATATTATCTAAACTAATATTTTACAATATTTCTTGCCTTCTTAAATATTTAATTTTACAATTTTATTACCCTATGCTTCATTTGGAGTGAAGAAGAAGGAGAAGAAGTAAGAGGAGTAGAAGGAGGAAAAAAGGAGGAGTAGGAAGAAAAGAAATATAAGAAGGAGACGAAGAGAGACAATAAAGAGAAGACATAGAAAGAGGACAAAAAGGAGAGGACGATAACAATACGGAGAAGAAGGAAAGGAAGAAGGAGTAGAAGGAGAAGGAAAAATAGGACAAGAAGTATAGAAGGATGGGAAAGAGGAGGAGTATTAGAAGAACCAGAAGAACAAAAAAAAAAGAGAAGAGAGAGAAGGAAGAAAAGAATAACAAATAGAAACAAGAGAAGAAGAGCGAGGAAATTATGAAAAAAGACAAACAAGGAGAATTAGGAGGATGAGGAGTACAATAATTAGATGAGGGAGAAGAAGAAGGAAAAGGACAAGAAAAAGAAGGGGAAGAAGAATAAGGAGAGGGAGGAGAAGAGATAAATGGCGAGAAACAATAAAGAAAGAGAAAAAGTAGAGGGAGGCAAAGAAGGAATAAGGAGGTGTTAAAAGGGGATTAAAGAAGGAGAAGAAGACGGAGTCTAAGAAGGAGGAGGAAAAGTAGGAGAATGGGAAGAATGAGGAGAAAGAGAAGAAAGAGGAATGGCATACAAAGAAGGAGGAGAAAGAGGAGAAGGAAGAGGTGTATTAGAAGAAGGAGAACAAGAAAAGAAGGAGAATGGGGAGAAGAAATGGAAATAAACAAAAGCAAGTAGAACAAGAAGAACAAGAAGAATTATTAAATTGTACAGTGTGTGCTTCATTCCAAAATAAAACTTTCTGATAACCAATTAGCACTTTTATTCGCATCGCTTGTTAAATATATTATTAACTATCGTCTTTTCCTTGAGTATCGTGATTTCGTGAGATGTATTACGGCTGTAACTGTGACATAAAAAATAACTGTTAATAAAACTGTTCATGTTGGTACACAAGACACCCACATCTTGTGAATGAGCTCAGTTACGTGTCTACAATACTGAAATAGAACATTCCGCTAGAAAGTTTTCACTTTAAATTAAAACAAGTTAATAGCAAAAATGTGACCAGAACTATGTGTGTTTGTGTTTGTGTGTGTGTGGACTAAATTGGTTCGTTTAGTATCTTGTAACTTCGACAAACAAACGTATTTTATGTTGTTTCTTGCTCTTACTGATGTTACAGATGACACCAACATCTTTGTGGTGACTACAGCCATGTGAGTAGAAAACGCCGTCAGTGCACTGTTCCAGACTGGTTTCGTCCCCTCTACAAACCGGTTTGTTCAGTGAAATGTAACCTGAACCTTGTCCGTATAGGTCAAAGGAGACAACTGCAGAGTCAGTGCTGTCAATAAAAAGTTATAAAAACTTTTTAAATACTTTAGCTTTGCAATAAATTCTTATTTTTCTTATAAAAATTGCGTTTAACATGATTTAGACTTTTTACTGACTGTTGAAGTTGTTTTTCTAAAGCTCTCGTTATCATTGCATTCTTCAACAAAAAAAGTCAGCTTTTTAAATAAAAATACAATAAAACAAATGTAAATTATTTAAAAGCATTAGCAGTGTTCTTTCATTTTCCTTTCTTATAAAAGCCGAATCTCACGTTAGCTTTTCGTGATTAATGTACTAAATATATAACAGTTAACAAATCTTAGATATGTATGCATAAATAGTAATAACAGTATTTATATAAAACTAAATGGTTGTATGCCCGGATGTCTACCATTTATCAATATCACGTATGCATGAGCAGATAGCGAGTTTTTCTATTTTTCCATTGATGGTTTTCTATGGAAGGCTTCTGTTATTCAAGAGCTTTACTGCATGTTTTTTTCTGTAAGCGTTTCTGTGAGTTTTTTCTTATGTCACGTGCATCAGGTTCTCCCTCAAACACATTGGCTTACATTAATTAACCTGTCATCTGTTATATAATTGTTGACAAACTTGTCACTGTTATTCCGTATTTTCACAAGATTTATCATTCTTTCCTTATGTATAAACATTTTGTCTGACCATTTACAGAATTTAAATTTTGCATGTAAGGGGCTATTTGTTAATTTCTTTCTAAACTTCACATGCATCAAAGGTTGCAGTAATCAAGATGTATTATCTCGTACAGACTAACCAATGTGTGAAATAAAAGACAGACAAAGGGTTAAAAGGAGTGGACCCAAAAATGTATGACAACCCAAGCTGATGGTTAACACAAATAACACACTCACCTGTTAAAGCCTAACATTCTGCAGGCAACTTGAGCTCCTGTTTTCCAGAAGTTGTGTCCACACACTGTTCCCCATTCTCCATTGAAATACACCTCTAGACGTCCTGCGGCCTTTGTCCCGTTTACCAGGCGAACTTTCATTGGCTCAGCTGTAAGCATCGTTAAAAAATAGTTCTGTTAAATAAAAAATTAATGTAGTATGAAATAATATTGTAATATGAAACGTTTTATAAATCTCATTTGAAAAATGATTTTAATATTCAAAGTAAATATATTAAATTGAACAAGTGTTTTTATGAATGATCAGAGGTGACGACTTGGCATTATTTTGGAGACCTGTAACTCGACTGTAACAACATGTCTAACTAATCTTGGATGCACCGTTCTATGGTTCTTACTATTCTTACAGGCGTCAACAAACATCTTGAAAGCGAGCGCAGCTACAAAGGTAGAAAGGTTTAACAAAGCAGCGGTCGAGTTCGTTTACAATGCAACCTGTTAAAGATAATGTGGCCAAACCTCGTCTATGTATGTGTAGAGAAACTAAATGTATACAGTATCTTGTAATTAGGGTAATTTATACATATGAGGGTGTTTCTCAATTATGTTACTTGTTCTTACTGATGTTACAGATGACACCAACACCTGTGCAGTATCTCCTGCCGTGTTGGTAGAAAACACTGTAAGGACACTGGTCTAGGCTGGTTTCGTCTCCATTGCAATGGATCCTGCTGAGTAGAATGGGACCTGAACCTTGTCCGTATCTGGCGGAGTCGGCAGCTGCTGCTTCAGTGCTGTCGATAAAAGATTTTACAAGAGTTTTAAGTCCATTAGGATAGCAATCATTTTTCATCATTTCAAATAATATTCTGTATGATATGATTGAGACTATTCACAAATTATTTGAAGTATATATTTTCCATGTGCAATGAAAATAAAAATACTCACTTGTTAAAACCTAACATCGTGCAGGCAACTCTAGCGTCTCTTTTTTTAAATCCTCCGCTACACACTGTTCCCCATCGTCCATTAAAATATATCTCTAGACGTCCCGACGACTTCGTCCCGTTAACCACACGAGCTTTCAGTGGCTCACCTGATGATATCATGAAATAAATAGTTGTCCTAGTTCAAAAGGGAATGCATTTCTTCCGTCTCATCATTATCATTTAAACTACAATTTTACAATATTGCGCGCCTTGTTAAATATTTTGCGGCCTTATGCTTTACTGGGGTGAGAATCAATAAGAAAAAAGAGCAAAAACAGAGGAAGAACAAAAGAAGCAGTAGATAAAAGAAAAAAAAGCAGATAGACAAAGAAGAATAAGAAACACAAGAATTACAAGAAGAAGCAGCAGGGAAAAAAATAGAAGAAGATCCAGGAAAACCGACGCAGAAGAAGAAGCAGAAGAAATAGAAGCAGAAGAAGACGCACAAAAAAAGAAGTAAAAGAACAAGAACAGCAAGAACAAGAACAGAAACAAGAACAACAAAAACAGGAACAACAAGAAGAACAAGAACATAAAGAACAGGAATAACAACAAGAGCAACAACAAGAACAACAACAAGAACATTAACAAGAACACAAATGAGGAATAATAACACTATGAGCAACAAAAACAGTTGTACAATGTGTATTTGGATTCATAATGAAACTTAATTGTAACGAATCAACACTTTTATACGCATCGTTTGTTAAATATATAATTAACTACCGTCTCTTACTTTAATTTAAAGTTTTTGAAGAGTTATATTACGGTTGTAGCTGTGACATAAAAATGAATTTTAATGAAACATTTTTTATAGTTTTTACTTTTGTTACACCGACATCTTGTGAATAAGCTCAGATGTGTACAATACTGTAATAGAGCATTCCACAAGCTGGTTTCTGTTTTAAATTAAACCAACTTGTTAGAAAAAATGTGCTTTTATCAATTTGAGTGTGTGTTGACGAAAAAGGTGCTTACAGTACCTTGTAAGTACGAGAAAAAAAAAGTATTTTATGCTGTTTCTTAGTTTCGTTTCTTGCTCTTACCGATGTCACAGATGACACCAACATCTTCTCCGTGACTACAGCCACTCGGGTAGAAAGAACTGCACTGTTCCAGACTGTTTTGTTTGGCCTCACAGTCCCAGCTTCTAAGTAAAACGCGACCTGAACCTTCTCCGTATATTTCAGAGCTGACAGCTGCTGCTTCAGTGCTGTCAATAAAAAAAATTTCAAGACTTTTAAAATACTTGAGCATTCAGTGATTTGTTAATTTTTCGATCAAATATGCTTTCAACAATATTTTGACTAGTTACTAAGAGTAAGACGTCATATATAAGAGAAAGCCGCCACAAGCGAGAAACGTCAGGGATCGCCAGGTGCGAGCTGAGGGCGTCAGGCGAGTGACAGTAGCGAACGCGAGATACGAGCCTTGGCTGTCAAGGGTCAACTGCCGCGGGTAGGCCACTGTAGGAATCGAGAGATGCGAGTGTCGGGTGTCAGCGCTGAACCACTGCGGATGAGTGGGAAATGGTAGTCATAGGTCGCGAGGGGTAGCTGACAGTGTTGTGGAAGCAGGTGACAGTCAAAAACTCGAGGTATGAGCTCTGGCTGTCGGTAGTGATCTGCTACATTCCGAGCAGGCCACAGCGCATTAAGATGTCAAGGTGTGGTCAGCTGGAAGGCATCCGATCTAATTCTCGGAAAAGAAAGAAACGTTACGTGACGTCAGACGGAAAGGTCGTGAAATCGGAGAGGCGAACATCGACAGTAATGGTTATGGTAGCTCTCACCCTAGGTAACACATAGGTTTGGTCGACGGGCTGTTAAGTGACATCATCGGTTCGGTAATAAACCGGGTAGAGAGAGCCTCAGGTATCGATGGGTCATTGGACCCGATCTCTGTTGATTGGGTAAAGCGTCAGCGGATGTGTTGGTCTGGGGACACGAAGTTTCGATAACGAGGCGAGCGTGAACTTAAAAGTGCTGCAGCATTACTTACGGCTTTAAACGGAGCACAGAAAATGTATCGAGTGGAATGGACAGAAGCAGGCCAACGAGCCTAAGGCACATCTCATTTCAGACCCTATCATCAAACTACCCGACCCTTCTAAACAGTTTTGCCTACGAACAGACGCCAGCGAATGTGGACTAGGGGTCGTGCAGGACTTGACTACCAGGGCTTCTGCATACGCAAAAAATTGCGTACAGTAGAATTAAAAGTTCGGAGGACCCCTTTAATTTTCGTCAATGGGGTCCCCTTCAAATTTGGGCCAAGAGCAGGGACCCCTTAAAAATCTGAAGAAGGGGTCCCTGGGACCCCAAAGAATTTAGCCTTAGCAGAAGCCCTGCAGACTACTATATCATGTCGTGCGTTAGTGTCTTCTGATCTCTGAACATCCCATATCTTGGGGTGGTGGTAGTAGTCAATATATGTTATCAGTTACACATACACATTTCAAAGCAGAATATCGGTGTTGATATGTAATGCCATGCTAATACTTTGCGAAAAAAAACTACTCACTTGTTAAAGCCTAACATCCTGCAGGCCACTTGAGCATCATCTTTTCCGAATGCATCGTCACACACTGTTCCCCATTCTCCATTAAAATATATCTCTAGACGGCCAGCCGTGATTGTCCCATTAACCAGTCGAGCTTTCACTGGCTCAGCTGGTGGTGACATAAAACAAATAAGTATCTTTGTTATAAACTGTACTGATTTCTATTTTTGTTTACTTAAAGACGTTCAATCGATAGCACTTATCTATTTCTTAATGTATGTGTTATCTTCGTAAATATTGATTCCTTCAATGTGTGTTTAATTGCATGATCAAACGCCATTTTGACGACTTAGCACTTTTGGTGTGCCACGTTATTAGACTTAACAGACCCTTCTACCTCTAATTGTAAGTTTGTTATAACACCTGCAGTACAACTATAACTGCGACATAAAAAAACAATATATTCTGTCTTTTCTATATTATGTAATATTTTATTGTTCTTAAAAATGGTACAGGAGACACAGACATCTAGTAAATTAGGGAGTCAGACGAGTAGGAAACTGAATTGTGTTTGTTAGGTTTTATTCCACTACAATCCAGCTTATTCAGATCAACGTGAATGAAATTCTTGAGCTTTTGTTCGTTCATGTGTGTAAACTAGGAAGATGTTTACAGTCCTTTGTACCTACGACATACATATAAGGGTGTTTCTTAGTCAGGGCTTCTGCTAAGGCTAAATTCTTTGGGGTCCCAGGGACCCCTTCTTCAGATTTTTAATGGGTCCCTGTTCTTCGCCCAAATTTGAAGGGGACCCCATTGACGAAAATTGAAGGGGTCCTCCGAACTTTTAATGCGTACTGTACGCAATTTTTTGCGTAAGCAGAAGCCCTGTTAGTAATGTGTCTTGTTCTTACTGTGGTCACAGATGACACCAACATCACTCGAGTGACTGCAGTCGTGTGGGTAGAAAGTCAAAGAGGAGCACTGTTCCAGGCTGGTTTCCTCCCCACTACAACGTATGTCGTCAAGTACAACTTGACCTGAACCTCCTCCGTATCTGGCTGCACCGACAGCTTTTGCTCTAGTGCTGTCGAATGAAGAATATATATATACACGCTGTTAAATACTTTCGAAATGTAATCATTTGTTATCTTTTTCCATCAAAATCCCCCTTGATTTGATTGAGACTTTTTAATGTTTGTTTAAATTATTGTTCTTCTGAAAGAGCGTCAGTGTCCTGTACTGCAGTGTAAGCTTCTGCCCATTAAAAGCAAAAGATACAGTCTGTCAACTACTTACTAGTGGCCGAGCTATGCTTTAATGTCTTCCCAGGTTCCTGCCCTGACTATTTCTCTAAGGTTTTGTTCACCTATGTCCCGGACAAACAAGAACTTTTTTCGTCTGATGAGCTAACTTCTCCTGTCACCACCACAACAACAAACAGCAGCAACAACAACAACAACAACAACAACAACAACAACAACAAATGTTTACAGGATTTAAAGTTACTTTTAAGCAAATTAATAAAACTCTCTTCATTCCCATATTTACCACCTACTTACTTTTGAATCCTTCAAATCTGCACTGAAAACACACCCTTCTTGAGAATTACTCCGAACACCAGCCCACTAATGATAATCATTCACCTCCTCCCATTTTCCACTTATTGCTACATTCCTACTCGGCTTATTCTGCGAAATTGCCATATTCTTAGTTTAAACTGTCGTCAGTACTGTTGTTTATTCTTCCGTCCATCGTATACTCCATATTATCCTTGTCTCATTTATATATTTCTGTATTCGAGAGAAATAAATTATTTCCAAAAGAATGTTACAAACATATAAAGATATTAAAGAGTAGTAATATAACAACCCAACGGTTGGCTATTTGGATGCCTTTGTTGGTGAATACCTTTACTGCGTGTTTGTCAACAAGTAGTTGTACAGCCTTAATTAAGTCACGTGCATCAGGTTCCCCCAAAGACACCTTTGCTAATATAAACATCTCATCTTTAAGTATGGTTGTTGATAACCTGTCACTCTGATTCCGTTTTTACTTAACATATATCACACTTTCATCAAGCATAAATATTTTGTCTGGCGATTTACAAGACTTGACTATTTCATTCGGGGGCTTTAACTTTGTTTCCTACTTTCTGAACTTCACCTACACTGTAGGTGGGAGTAATCAAGATGTATTATCTTGTACACAACAAACAATGTGTTCAAGAAACGGCAGAAAAAGGGTCAGAATCAGAGCTTCTGTAAATGTATCTCGACCCACGCCGATGGTTAACTCAAATAACATACTCACCTGTTAAAGCCTAACATTCTGCAGGCAACTTGAGCTCCTGTTTTCCAGAAACTGTGTCCACACACTGTTCCCCATTCTCCATTGAAATACACCTCTAGACGTCCTGCGGCCTTTGTCCCGTTTACCAGGCGAACTTTCATTGGCTCAGCTGTAAGCATCATTAAAAAATAGTTCTCTTACAAAAAGAGGGAATGAAATTTTATTGTAATGAGGCACGTTTCAAGAATTTCATCTAAATTAAAGACTTAAATATTCTTAGTGAAAATTGATTCCAAAAATATGTGTTTGAGTAGATGATCAGACGTCACGATCTGGCACTTTTTTGTGACCTGTAATATGACTATAACAACAAGATAATAACTAACTTTTAATGTAGTTTTTTGTGGTTCTTACTACAGGCGTCAGCGACATCTTCAAAGTGAGTGCAGTTACGTAGGTGAAAAACTTTGAATAAACCATTGCTCAGGTTGGTTTGTATACCACTACTACCAAAGTCGTTAAAGAGAATGTGGCTTAACCTTATATATGTGTGTGTGTGTGTGTGAGTGTAGATAAAATAGATGTATACAGTATCTTAAGACAATTCATACATATGAGGGTGTTTGTCAGTTATGTTTTTGTTCTTACTGATGTTACAGATGACACCAACATCTGTGCAGTAGCTCCAGCCATGTGGGTAGAAAACACTGTGAGAGCACTGCTCCAGGCTGGTTTCATCCCCCCTACAATACATGCTGCTAAGTAAAATACGACCTGAACCTTGTCCGTATCTGTGAGACCCGACAACTGCTGCTTGAGTGCTGTTAATAAAGAGTTTTACAAGCTGGTAAAGTGCAAAAGCATAGCAATCATTTGTTATATTTTCAATGTCCTGCTTTGTTTATTTGACACTAATCACTAATTTTTTTAAGTATTGTTTTGTTGATCGGGTGTAATGGTTGTATTCTGTAGTTGAATACAAACTCATCAAATTATAAATGAAATAAAAGAACCGTCAAACCATTTACCGCAGATGCAGTGCAATTTATTTTTCATTATTCTTTACTTGAAACCCTTATCTCAATCATTTTTACCTTATGTTATTACATGGTTGTTATTTACTTCTAGCACTTGTTCTCTTTTCTCTCAAGATGTATATTCCTGTTACCGATTAAAAACATTTCAATACTTACACGACTTGACCATTACAGGTCGTGCGTTAGTTCCTAAGCACCATTCACACTAAAAATGTTTAAACATAACAATTAATGTATAATAAAAAAAAGTATAACCACAGTGCCCATGAGTATATCACATCACTTGCCAATGGTTAATAAAATAAAATAAAATACTCACTTGTTAAAACCTAACATCCTGCAGGCCACCCTAGCGTCCCTTTCTTTGAACTCAGTGTTACACACTGTCCCCCATTGTCCATTGAAATATATCTCTAGACGTCCCGCCGATTTTGTCCCGTTAACCAGACGAGCTTTCAGTGGCTCAGCTAGTAATATCATAAAAAATAGTCATATTCGATCAAAAGAGAATGTATTTCGTCAAGCTATTTTAGTAAGACATATTTCATCAATATCTAAACTACGATTTTACAATATTTCACGCCCTGAATTATATGATGCGTGTTTGACTGTATTATCAACCTTCATTTTAATGACTCGGTACTTTTATGAACATCGTTAGTTAAATATATCATTAACTAATGCTTCTAACTTTACTATCATTTTTAAGAATTGTATTACGGCTGTAAATATGACTTAAAATAAAAATTGTAATAAAAATTTTGATGGTTCTTACTATTGTTACAGAAGACACGGACATCTTGTGAATGAGCGCAGTTACGTGTGTACAATATTGTAATAAAGCATTCCGCTAGCTAGGTTTTGTTTTACATTAAACCTACTTGTTAACGAAAATGTGACATGTGTGCGCGTGTTTGTGTGTAAACAAAAATACCTGTACTTTGTAACTACTATGCAAAATGCTGTTTCTTAGTTTTGTTTCCTGTTCTTACTTATGTTACAGATGACACCAACATCTTCGTGGTGACCGCAGCCACGCGGGTACAAAGCACTGTGAGAGCACTGCTCCAGGCTGGTTTCATTCCCCTTACAGTACAAGTCACTAAGTACAATGGGACCTGAACCCTGACCGTATGTGCCAGAGCCCACAACTGCTGCTTCAGTGCTGTCAACAGAAAGTTCTACAAGCTTTTAAAATACTTTAGCATAGCAATAATTTTTTTATCGAAATATCGGATATGATTTAGTCTATTTACTGAATAATAAGGCTTTTTGTTCTCCAGATCGCGTTTCATCATTGTGTGCTGCAACAGAAAAGTAAGCTTAATAATTAATTAATAAACAAAATAAAACAATTGTAAAGTCTCTTGTAGTGTTGTTTCATTTGTCTTTCTTTTAAAAATCAATCTCACATTAGATTTAGGTGATTTATGGGCTTAGAATTGTTATGAAAATTGACAGAGGATAGTTATGCATATATATATATATATATATAAAACAAATGTTATATATTGATAGAAGGTTTCCCGTTGGAATGGCTTCCGCTTATTAAAACCTGTTATGCATAGTTGTACCTTCTTGTGTGTCAGGTTCCCCTCGAAACACATTTGTTTACGGTAACCAAAGCTAGTCAGTGACGAAATGGTTTCTATTGCTGTTATGTCTGAAATCTTTTTTTTTTTTTTTGATAGTTAATTATAAATCAAAGTACACACTTCTCGAGAAAGTTTTTGCGTCTTGAAAGTAGACATTTATAGCATTATCTCGATACTTTATCACTTTGGGTGGTTATCTTGACTATGATAGGTCGTGCTGTGTCTTTTAGTCTTTGAACATCCCCCACCTTTGGGTTTAGTCGCAGTGAATATACGTAATCAGTTACACAACAAATCGAGTATTAGAGAAAAGACAAATGAACATCAATAAATAAGAAGTTATTTCAGTGCTACGTTTGTTTGTATTTCTTTTAAAACTCGAATTTAAAGTTAAGCTAAGTAAAACAATTTTATTCATTAAACATATAGTGTCATTAGAATAAATTAAACTTGTTGAATAAAATTGTTCTAAAATATCCTTTAAAAATATGTTTAATTTGTTAATATATAAACATGTCTCCCACACGTACTTAACTAAAAAATAAAAAGAAATGCTCCTGTTATATTACAAATTTGTCTCACGGGCATGCAGTAACACAATTACATTATAGTTAACTCGGTGATACGAAGAATGTTGAGATTGTTGGACAACTGAAGGTTGATGCAGGCGAACCCGGCTCCATTGTGTTCACATTACGCCATGGACTTCATTGTACACTTATTTTGTTTTACTTACATTCTTTCTTCATGTCTGTCTGTACTTTTACATCCGTTACAAACGACCAAATTAACAGAAGACAGTTATGTATTTTTAAATATATATTAGCATATATAGTCGGTTTAAGTCAATATTTTTATCAGGTACATATAAACATTTCTAAGTAAAGTGCCCGCGTTGATATAGTATCTCACGCTGATGCTTAACAAAAAAAATACTTACTTGTTAAAGCCTAACATCCTGCAGGCCACTTGAGCTTCCTCTTTTTCAAATCTATTGTCACACACTGTTCCCCATTCTCCATCGTAATTTATTTCTAGACGTCCAGCTGCAGCTGTCCCGTTAACCAGGCGAGCTCTCACTGACTCAGCTGCTGGTATAATAAAATTATAGTTTTCTTTGCTCAAAAGAGTATGTATGTCCATTTGCTATTTTAATTCGAGACGTTTTATCAATAGAGTTTTTAATTATTGTCTTCAAGTAACCGATGTCTTCGTAAACGTTTATTCCTGTGTGTTTGATTGGATGATAAAACGTCTTTTCAACGAGTCACCACGTTAGCTGCGCCATGTTAGTAAACTCAACACTCCACTACAGATTCTACCTCTATTATTAAGTTTGTTATGAGACATACAATACGACTATAACTACGATTTAAAAACAAATATATTATGTGTATATAATTTAATGTTTCATTACCATTTTTACAGGACACACAGACATCTTGTGAATCAGAGTCACGTGAGTAGGAAACTGAGTTTTTCTAGTTTGTTTCAATTCCACTACGATCCAACTTGCTTAGATATGAATTTAACCTGTTAAGCGTTTGTTTGTTTGTGTGTTTCTTTGTGTGCGTGGACGAAAAAATGGATACAGTACCCTGTACCTATGACATACATATAATGGTGTTTCTCAGTAATGTGTCTTGTTCTTACTGTGGTTACAGATGACACCAACATCTCTCGAGTGACTGCAGTCGTGTGGGTAGAAAGTAAATCGAAAGCACTGTTCCAGGCTGGTTTCCTCCCCACTACAGCTCATGTCGCCAAGTACAACTTGACCTGAACCTCCTCCGTATCTGGCTGTGCTGATAGCTGTTACTCTAGTTCTGTACAATAAATAAATAATACATACACGCCGTTAAGTACTGTAGCATTGCAATCATTTGTTATCTTTTCCATACATTTTACTGATTATTTAAACTATTATTCTTACGATCACACGTCATTATTTTGTGCTGCAGTGCGATTGTCAGCTCATAAACAAAAAAGTAAAGATACAGTCTGTCAACTACAGACTAGTGTGCGTGCTATGTTTAAAATTCTTTGCTGGCTCCTGCCCTGACTATTTCTCTGATATTCTCTTCCCCTATGTCCAAGCCAAACAAGATTCTCTTTTTGTCTGATGACCGTAAAGTAAGGGCTGTTTTTAATTTCCTTAATGAAGACTTCTTTGTAGTAGATATCCAGTGATGATTTGATATTATACTATCACTAGGTGCCGACACACACGCCTTCCCCCTGGTGGAAAGCAGGTGATTTCACAAAATCTCTCGTTCTAATTTAAAGTACTTATGAACTATAAGAAACAGAGATGCCACTTTTAAATATCAGTAGGGAACAACCTTCTGTCAGGTGTTAAGAGTATGTAACTGTTTCGAGTGAAGAAAAGAATAATGTGTATTTTGTGAGGATAAATGTTACACGGCTCGCGTTTTGATGGTTGCGTAGGTTATTGTACTCGCGTTCACAAGCTTTCCCAACGGATTTTAATAAATAAATATTGAATTAAATCAGCAGAGATTGGCGAAAAAGCATTCAGTTCCAAAGCAGAATAAAAGCTCATGAAAACTATTTGTCGATGACACAGTTCAAACGTGCAAATTACCGTATGGTGTCCTAGGTGAGCATGAAAGTGTATTTTCTGCTAAATCCAGTGGTATATAGCATAGCAGTGTCGGGTTTATGATAGACAACCGTTTTGCGGGCAAAGACATCGACTCTTTATCAAAAGTTGGTGCGAGCGTGCAAACACAATCGCGGCTAATGCAAGTAATGTATACTTGAGTGCCCAGATGAAATATAAACTTACTCTTCATTTTTAACTATTACCTGAGTTCCAGGATATATTTTTGTTACTAAAAAAAGGAAACATCTAACCAAAACACATATTTTCCCTTGTTATTGGGCAGATAAAAGAGGTATTCTTCTTATTGCAGAGTTTATAACTATACACTATACAGCATAACTGGTTGCAAACGATCCCAAATGTGTACAATTCATTAAATGATGCAACACGCTATCGTCCTCTATTTTTTAAACTTCACCTACCTCAGAAGTTAGCTTAATCATGATATGTTATCTTATACACAACAAACAATATATTATAGAAGGAAAAATACAAGGTCCAAAGCAGAGGACCAGTGAATGTATCAGATCATACGCTGATGGTGAGCGAAAATAAAATACTCACCCGATAAAACCTAACATCCTGCAGGCCACTTGAGCGTCCACTTTGTCAAACTTGTATTCACACACTGTTCCCCATTCTCCATTGAAATACACCTCTAGACGTCCTGCCTCGTTTGTCCCGTTTACGAGGCGAACTTTCATTGGCTCAGCTGGTGGCATCATTAAATAAATAGTTATCTTTGGTAACAAGAGACTGTATTATAAAATGTTCTTTTAATGACACAAGTTTGATGAATATTATCTTAATTGTGGACTCTATTATTTGTGCAAATTTTTGCTTCCGAGAATATGTGTTTGAGTGGATGATCAGAGTAGGCATTTTTTTGGAGACTTTAAATTCAACTGAAACAACAAGATAACAAGAAACTAGCCTTTGATGTATTTTATGGTTCTTACTACTGTTACAGATCAGCGACATATTCTGAGTGAGTGTAGTTACGTGGGTAGAACAGTCCAATAAAGCATTGCTCGGGTGGATTTTTTCCACCTCGATTTAACTTGTTAAAGAGAATGTTGTTGGGGGAGGGGGGTGAGTGCGGAGGGCTTGGTGGTTTGTTGAATAGAATGATGTAGAAACGTAAAAGATGCAAAATAAAAATTATGTTGGGATTTTAAGAATAATTTATTTTACTTACTGTTACAGATGACTCCAACATCTTCCATGTGAGAGCATTGTTTCGGGTAAAACTCACTGTGAAAGCACTGGTCTAGACTGGTTTCCGCTCCATTGCAAGCTATGTTTTGTAGTAAAATGGGACCTGAACCTTGTCCGTATTTGGTTGTCCACACAATTCCTGGCTCAGTGCTACCAAATAAAGAGATGTAAAATCTTTGAAAATAATTTATCAGAGGTATTATTTAGAACCTTTCCAATTTCAATCCCGCTAGATATGAATGAGATTATTTTATTTTTTACTTTGTTTTTTCACGCGTGATTATAGTTTTCTTCAGTCACTTCATTAGGCAGTACCAAAAGTAAAGAAAGGTTTAGTTTGTAAACGCCTTCAAAACATAAAAGCTAAAAGAGAACCAAGTCTCTCATGGAAGTGTTCTTCAAATGTTGTTTTTGAACAAGAATAAAAAAATTCACCTGTTAAAGCCTAACATCCTGCAGGCTACTCGAGCTCCTCTTTTATCGAATCCATTGTCACACACTGTTCCCCATTCTCCATTGAAATATATCTCTAGACGTCCTGCCCCCAATGTCCCGTTAACAAGACGAGCTTTCATTGGTTCAGCTGACATTGTCAAGACATGATGTTTACATGATATTATTTTAATAAAAGTATTATAACAATGACAAACAGAATGAATATTTAATGTACAAATATAAAACAGGACTTGCTATTCATAAAGTGTGTATTTAAAGATGTAAGAAGTCGGGCGATCGCTACAAAGATTGAAGCTTTATAATAGAAATAATAACCATGGTAATCACAAATGATTTTACGCATACATTTTTATTCTCATAACTAATTAATGAAAAAAAATCCTTATTAGGTAATACAGCTGTCTGTTGCAGACATAGTGAGGTATATCCCTGTTTGACATTATTGCACAACTGAGTCTAGTGTTTATGAAGATAAATAGATTCTGTGCAAATGTAATACCGGGTGTGAATGGGAATAAGTAATTTCAAGCCTTCACAGATATTGAAGTAAATATGCAGTCGTTTCATGGGTCTAACTGGTCATCAATCTACGTTGATTGTGAGTAGTCGTACAGGGTACAAGCGTTTGGTGAATATCATCATCTTTGTAGTTCACATCTCATATTTACACGCAAGAGAAGCTGGAAATTAACGAGAAGGCCATTTAAACAATGACTTTATCGTCCGATTTACTGATTTTGGCCAATTTTATCTCAAAAAGATACCCGCCAGTAACTGGAGTTCTACAGCTTGCTAATGTAGTTTGCGTTTCTAGTTTTGCGGAGAGCGTTTTGCATTTTTGTACTGAAATAGTCTAGCATAAGAAGAGAGTAGATACCAACACGATTTGCACAATGATAGCAGTCGAGACCTGTACAGGAAGAAATGAAGAAGGCATTATTATGGTGCTCCTTGTCAATGTGTATAGAAACTTTTATCTAAGTAGCTAACCTACTAGTGTGTGTTGTCCCCTTGATTGTTTGATATGACATTTAGCGGTTATTTTACTTACCTAGGCATTGTATGAGCAACAGAGACATCAGGCAAATACTGAGGACCCACTGCAGCATCATGCTGCGAGGTATTCTTCGGATGGGCTGGTGAAGTCGTAGGATGGTCGTGTGCCTGGCTGAAGTGCAGAAGGAAGCAGGATCACGAGATGTGGGGCTGGACTCTCAATATGATTGGCTGTCTGCAGACTCTCTGATTCAGTACAGGCGTACGTTGTGTCTTTATTTGTATCTGCGCAATTGACAAACAGGCAGTTCTTGAGAAAAAAATGTGTTTTTGAACACCTAAGCACAATGGAAAATATATATTATGTCTTCAATGGTCCTCGAGAGTTATTTCCTTTTTTGTCCGTGACACTTAAATTTATCTTTCGTTTCTTCGGATTTAGTCAAGATGTTTTTCTCACGTAGACATATAAAAAAACCGCTCTGCAAATAGTAGTTTCATAGAAAGCTAGAGACCTACGCCCAATATGAATAATGTTATTTTTTTTAACCTATGAAAATTAGAATGCCCAAATTATAGTTGTCTCTAAAAATTTAGAGACATATTGAGCGATGAGCGTACAAATATTTTTGGTTTGTACAATTTATTAGACTATCCTGAGCTACAAAAGTGACATGAACGTTTTAACATACGATTTTTTAATGTGAAAAGGCTTAACAACACAATGAGTGGAATATCACAGCTAGAAAATTTGATGAGGTTTGAAGCGTAGGCGCAATTGTGAGGTCTTCTTACTGAAGGCAACACTCATCAACACTGCAAGTCCTACTCTGAACATTGCGAGAAGAACCGGATGTGTCTGTGCTGATGTTTAGTGGCTAGAAAGTGAATGTAGATGCAGATTCAAGATAACGCAAAGTGTTTGTTTCCGTCGTTTGCAGTGGGATATCAAATGTAACAGTGTTTGTGGTTATTTCTATTTGTTCGCTGTGTAGTGGTCAGTATATCAAAGTCTATGTCGGTGTGCGTGTCTTCACATCTATGTGTTTGTCTCTAACACGCATAATTAAATGTGCGCTGGCATAGACATTCTTCTGAATAGTAGTGAGCTGCCTCTGTTAGTCGGTCTGTCATGCTCTCTTTTTCCTTTTCTCAACATAACATTTACACAAACTCATGTTGGTTATTAAAGTTACAGGAAAAAAACACGTATAAAATTAGAAAAACCGATTCTTGAAAAATGTGATGGAAACAACACAGAAAATCATTATGCTGTCTTGTACATGGAATATTTTCCCATACCAGAACAATTCAAATAATTGAAAAATTGCTATAAACAGTTAAACTACTTCGCCTTACAGAAACTTTTTTTCTGCATCGACATTATCGTTTCTTTTCCTATAGGTACTACACATTTCTGTATCACTGAAAAGAATGAACTTATTTTATTATTGTAGGGTTATAGTGTAGGAAGAGTCCCTTAAAGTTTGAAGCATCCACTTGCATGTCAAAGACTAGCATGTTAGGACGAAGTCCCTCTTCCGATGTATCATACATAAGACGAGATCTCAAGATCTTTGTACAATTTGTACTGTCAATTTTAAACCAAACTGCTAATAAACATGTAAATAAACATAACAGGCATGAACTCTTTTCTTCATGCTGACGATAATCATGTAAACTAAAAATATTTTAAACATTTCGTTGCACTAATTTGTCAAAGTTTAAAATGTTTAAATTGTCGTTAAAGAAGACATTTATACACTTTTCCCGGAAACAGGAAAAGGTCAGTGCAACACCCAACATTACTCTTCAAGTTTATGTAATTAACTCCCATTCTCTACACTAATCCGGGGAATTCAAGACCTTTGGTTTGTAGGCCAAGAGTGTCAAGCCTCTTGATTACTTTTTCAAGGGAATCTCACAATTAAGATTACGTTTCCAAAAGAAACCTCATAACAGAATGACAAAGAGCATAAATGGAAATACAAAAACGAATATCATAATGAAAGGTCTTCTAATGCTTGCACCACAATACAATGAAACACAAGCAAGAGAAAGTCGAGACTTGAGAACGAAAAAAACCAGAAATGCTCATCTTTAATGCTAATACGTAGGGCAGCTAAAAAATATTTTAGAAAGTAAGTTAAATGATGGGCGTGGGGCTTGTAGTGTAGAGATGAATCAAATAGCTCACAACTCTAGCTTTAAACAGTATGGTATTTTCTCGAAAACATTTGACAAAGTTTTGCCTATCATTGAGTTTCAAAAATTTTCATAAACATCCCGAATTATGCTGTCAGTATTCAGAACCCCCTCCTGTCCGATTGCCTTGAGATGATGACTCTTGCTGCTCCTCCCTTACCATCTTTATCGACCTGTGTCCTTGTCTGTTGTCATTCCACTTCTAAAGAGCACAGTCGAATTCCTCCTCTAAGCATTTTTGTGTATTGTGTACGTTCATTTAGTCTCTATTTGAGCCTCCATAATCACGTGTATGCTTATGATCAACAGATACTGGGGTCTGGCCTGCTTCTTAGCACAAGCAGGTTGCTTGGGTATGACAAGAGCTCTGGTTCTCGTGACACTCACTCCACATTTTCCAGACCCTCACGGGAGCAACATATTCAACACCATCTCTATCATGCCATGATTACTTATGTAAGCTCAAGCCCTGAAGTCCCCGTTGTTGTTTTACGTACTTTGGGATTTGTCACCTAGCTCGGGAGTGTACTAGTTGCTGTCGTCGTGAGAGAAAAATCAGCTATGATGCCAGTGACAGCGAATAAAAACTCTATCCAATATCACTAATATGTAGATCACTACTAACGAAGGAGAGCTGGGGCATACACACCTCTACTCTGATACAAATTCGAGGTTCAGATATTAAAATATTTAAATAATGCAGTACCACTACTTCCGCAGCAAGGAAGTCGGTCGTGCACCCTGAGAGGATCTGGATACAAAACAATCATGCGCGTCCTTCAATAAACAGAAACCTTTCTAAAGATTGCGCAGTAGACGTCTGTTGGCGAATGTAAATCCAAAACAGGATCCACTTGACCATATTGGTGTAAGCTTATGTCAGCCAACATTTGTAAACTACAATAGAGGAAAGGATGAAGAAGGAAGAGAAAGACCCTTCCCCATGAGAAAAGTATATCCGACTGTATTAAGTAGCAGGAAGATGAGTTGTGTCAGAACATCATCGACAAGTCATCTTGAGTAAGACACTATACAACTTGTAGATAGAGGTTGTGTAGAGGCCACTAAATCATGATGTTTTCTCTGATTTAACTCTATGACTTGTGTGTGTGGCACACTGGTCTCATGCGTAAAACATGGAAAAAGCTAATTTTTTTACGGGTTTTATTTCACTCAATAAGCGAAACATTCACCATGTACATGAAATTTACAACAGCCATATTATTCAAAGACACTTTTGATTGTTAAATCATATTTATTTGGTATACAAGAAGAAAATGAAAGCAGACGTGTAGGTAGGAAGAAATGAAGTTAAGTGAGAGAGTAAATAGAGAAAATAGAACTTGTAAGAACATCTTAGCTAACACAATTTGTGCTTATATTTATAGTTTATTGTAGGTTTTCCACATTAATTCACACAAGTCTACAAATTATTTAATATACTATGATATATTTATATGTTTTTTCTATATTTCAAAATCCTCAGTATTGTTTTTTCCATCGGCATACATAAATGTTAAGTTTTCCTAGCAAGATGACGAAGTCTAACACTTTGTCAATACACGTCTTCTTGAAAAGGCTTGGTAGTTCAGTTGTTAAGTCGGCTCGACGTTGTGGCAGAAAGTTTAAGGTTTGGACCACGTGATCGCGTCTCTGTAGCAGGAAACCTCAGCAACATCCGGGTCCTTGGCTAATCAGGGCGGGAAAGCAGGAACGCTTCCGCGTTTACTCACCCAAGCTTTGCGGCAAAATTAACTCAACCTATTTCACTTCGACCTTTGACCTTTACCTTCAAAAGTTGCACGTGATTCCCGAACGAAACAGTTACTGAAACCGTTGACGGATTTGTGTCGAGATAGTTGGCGGACATGTGTTGTAGCTCTTGACGGCAAAGACGACCTTTGAACTGCTGTCTGTTGTATCTAGTGACATTACTTAGATACACTTCGAGTCTTACCTCCGAAGGCCGCATCAAATAATTTTTCGGACGTTCATATCTGACACATACACACAAATGCACACACACAGAGGGAGATATACGCTTACATCGACATACACCCATTTAGCCACAAAACCTCTCTCCTACGTCTGTGTGTGTGTGTGTCTTCAAAGAACACACATTACAACTATAGTCTCATGTTAATACATTGATCTACATCAAGTTACCCTACCTGTTATGTTTACACCGCATCAAAAAGACCAGACCTGCTAAAGCCATAACAACTACACCCACGGAGACAACTGTAATGGTTGTTGTTGTTGACGTCGCTGTATCGTCAGAGGTGCTGGCTGCTGAGGTACAAGCAAAACATGTAGAAATCTTTGAATAATGATAGTACATAGTAGACTAAAACTGTGTGTATATAATTAGGAGAAATTTGTTCAAAGGAAAATTAGTAGCAAGTTTAAACATGGGAATTATTCATAAACACCATGTAAGATATACAAAGGCTTGTTATTTCCCTGCCATATTATATGCAATTAAAACAATTGTATATATCATCTTATGGTAATAGTTGTCACAAAAGTGTTAAAGAATCTATTATACCTGTACTTCGGAGGATTTATATCAAAACGAAAATTGTGATCATGTCTATATGTTGTAATGGAGATTTCAAATGTATGGGGGTTGTCGGTGAAGAGTAGGCATGGTCATGGAACCTGACGGTTCTTTACATCTTTCATCTAACCCAAAACTTCACAACGAAAAGGTCACGGCTGTTGTTTACAGGAAGCCAAAGGCTAAAGTTTTCAAGATAATTTTCTTTAATTTCAAAGAAGAGAAAATACACATTCATATTTCATTTATACTTAATGCATAATCACTTACTTTCTTTGACAGAAATAGAAATGTTCTCTCTTTGGTGTTGATTATTTTGTCCCTTGAAATGGTTCAATGTCCAGATGTATGTTCCACTGTCAGAAATACTTGCTTTCTTTAGGAACTGAACAGTGTGAGGACTTAAACACTGACAAATTGTAGAGTTCGTTGAGTAGGCCGTTTGACAGACCGTCGTTAATACAAACTTACATACAGCATCGGGCAACTCTTCCTTTGCCTTAAAGAGTATGATAACGACGGTATGATTGCTATTCTGACAATTAGAGGCATTGTGAAAGAGAACTGTTAAGTTGATGTAGCTGTCCTTTTGTATTTCTATCTGTTTATCTATGGGTCTCACGCCGCCAAACTCCAAAGTCCTACCTAGGGTAAAAGAAATCTCCATTATAACTAAATCAATTCCAAAATTTGAAAAAAAGTTCGTTTGTGCAAGCTGAATTTGCAAAGCGAGAGGAGTTTCGTTTTCCTTGGTTAATTAATATTTTTATTCATCAAGTAACTGATTTATTATATAACAGTTACTTATAGAACACACTTGCAAAGTGCTAGCTTTTCTTTAAACATTCTTTAAAGGACATCATGCAGAAAACTACAAGTTCAAAACAAAAGAAAAACTCATCAACAAATCTACGGATGTCCGAAAAAGGGGCATTGATATGACTTTAATTGCAATCTCCGATGCTTCGTGTCCGTCTGTGCTGTGCTACTTTCTTAGTTGTAATTAAAATAAACACTGTATTCATTCCTAAACAAAGGCTAAAAAAGAATAAGATTGGGATACCAAGACCAACGATTCACAACACTTACAATTCATGCCTTCATCACTGGCGCAACAGGTAATTTTGAGCAAAGCAAGGAACAGTAACCATCCGGCAAACCAACGACTTGTCGCCATTGTAATCAACAGGTAGACTGGTAGACACACAACTGTCAGTGTTCAACCAACTCTGGATACTACAACTAATTTCTGATTTTACACGGTCTTCACGACTAGAGCAACTTTCTGTTTCCTCTACAATGGGATTTGTATTCTGTTAATATATTTTGAATTTCCTTCTCTCCTGCGCTTGATTTGAATTTTTTTAGTTCTTCTTAACAATCCTGCAATCCACATGATGTGACGACAGAGCTGTAGGTCTCTTAAATACAATTAGTCAGCATATAAACGAGTATTCATGGCTTCTTACTTGCTACTAGCATGTATCTTTGTTCTTCAATAAACTGCCTCATGACTTCTTGCCATTTCTTACTGGTTAATCTGCAAAGACTGTCAAAAGTCAATATTCTTCAGATATTCTTCATGACCTTATGAGTGTTTAGACAACGACGGTCAGTTTTCAATGTAAACTTACTTCTACAACAAATTTCTTTCTTAAAACGATATTTAATCTGTAATGCACCAGTCCTACTACATCCAGAAGCCCGATGGAATAGAACTGTTAAATTGACGAAAGTATTCCTTTGGATTTCGATAGGCTTTTCTTCTGGTCTTATGCCGTGAAACTTCAGTTGTGTACACACAGCAAAACTAATCACTGTAACCTTGTAATCAATAGTGTTTGGCCTTTCATTTTCAAATATTGTCATGCTATTCCCTGCCTAATGTCGCTTAAACAGTGCTGTCAACGCCATCACAACTCACTCCCACTTAATCTGTATCATTTAAACACTTCCAATGAGTGTTCTGTTTGTGTATGTGTTTGTGTGTACGTGTGACAGAAGTGTTGGTGCGTCTGATAAAAATGCAAATATTGTATCAATAAATAATATATTCTATAAGACAATGGTTGCATAATGTCCTCCCCCCACCCCCCAAAAAAAAAAACAACATCAGAGCTACGAATGCTTGATTAAGAAAGAATAGGAAAGGATGAAATTAAAACCCTTTTTAAGCTTGGACCTGCGTGTTTGCTTGCTGGTTCTCGTATCAGAGCACTTACAATGCTTTAGAGCAGGGGTCTCAAACGCGCGGCCCGCGGCCCGCATGCGGCCCGCGAAACATTTTTGTGCGGCCCGCTCTCACGTCCGCGGTGTATAAGTATGTTGTGCTTGGTGATTAACTCCCTCGGTGAAAATTACCCCCGTTCACAAGCGAAATGGACGTGACGTGTTTCAAGAACTGGAAGCTTGTATTGACAGGTGTGGGCTACCGTGGGAAACACTTTTTTCAGTGGCTACGGACGGTGCACCAGCAATGTGTTCAGAGAAGTTTGGTGTTGTTGGATTAATGGTAGAGAAACGGAATCAGCTCAGCTTGGCGGGACCTTTTGCAGCCCTACACTGCATTCTGCACCAAGAAGCACTCTGTGCCAAAAGTCTACAAATGAAGAACGTGATGGATGTTGTCGTGAAGACGGCGAACTTCATACGTGCACGGGGTCTCAACTACAGTTTGTGTCATTTCTAGCTGATTTAGAAACGGAATACGGAGAGTTGCTGTGTCATACGGAAGTCAGATGGTTGAGTCGTGGAAAAGTGCTGCAGAGATTTTTTGAACTGAGACGGGAAGTAGCGTTGTTCATGGCAATGAAAGACAAGAGACATACATCAGCTCAGTGACCCAATGTTTTTGTCGGATCTTGCTTTTCTTACTGACATCACGCAACATCTCCATACACTCAATTCACAACTACAGGGTTCAAAGCAGCTGATTACCGTGATGTTTGACCGCATCAAATCATTCAGATGCAAGCTGACTTTGTGGGCCACTCAGCTGGCAGATGGAAACCTGGCTCATTTCTCTTTTCTACAGAGCATAACGGTTGAACCACAGCGCCTGAAAGACTACGTAGACATCCTCTCCAGACTACAGGAAGATTTTGAACACCGCTTTCAGCAATTCACTGCTCTCCAACCACAGTTTGTCCTTGTTGCCACTCCGTTCGCAGTTGATGTGAAAAACGTTCCAGAGGAAGTCCAGATGGAACTACTGGACCTGCAGTGTGACACTGTTCTGAAGCAAAAATACGTTGATGCTGGAGTTCCAGATTTCTACCAGTTTCTTCCTAGAGAGAATTTTCCAAACTTATTCTGCACAGCTGCTAGAATTCTAGCGATGTTTGGGAGTACGTACGCTTGCGAACAGTTTTTCTCCAGAATGAAGATCAACAAAACAGCATTACGATCAAGACTGACTGATGAGCATCTGAGAGCAACCTTGCGGCTTGCCACTACACGCGACTTCAGGCCTCACGTCGATGTCTGGTCTCTGCCAAACGATCTCAGCTGAGTGGACAGAAACATGAGTGACGAGCCATCTGCAGTAGGCCTAGTAATTATAGTTGGTTTTTGGGGGGAACAACAGTTTCTGCTTTTTTATTAGTGACAGAGACAACGTCAACTTATTTTAATAAACTAAACTGCCTGTGCATGTAATAAACTACAGTAAATGTAATTAATAATTATAAAAACTTTATTTTAGCATTTAACTGCAGTGGCAGTAGTGTTCGTAAAATTTAATGAAAAGGCATTTTCTTTTCGTGGTGCGGCCCGCTGACTGGCTGTTACTTTCCACTGCGGCCCACATGCTAATATGAGTTTGAGACCCCTGCTTTAGAGGGTCTTTTGCGGTGTTGGTAACTTTTAGCAGGCTAAGCGACACCCAGTTCCCCAGAAACAACATATTGCTACCCATTTATCCAACAATTAAACTGGTCAGGCGCATAAAATTTTAGTGTCTGACAGACTGTAATAATGAAAACTCGTTCTGTATTCTTGAAATATATAGCTTTTAATATGAAAAAAACACGGATTAGACCCGTCTTATTAGCATGTGACATCCTCTCCATTTCCTGAGCATTGTTTTCATTGTGTAAGACAGTCAGGCTACGTCCAGCCTCTATTGTATTCTGCTCTGAAAGTCCGTGTTTTTCCAGCTCCGTGTGATGATATTGTCTCTCTTTCGGTCGGACAATGTCAGGCACGTGGTTATTTTCTGTGCTGACTCTAAACATTTCGGTTCCTATCCAATGTTTGAGTTTCAGTTTCCGACTCAGTAACCAAGTACATGTAAACCATTTAATTCTGTCAGTTAGGGTCTTAGGTACACCTCATTGTAAGTGTCAAGATACTGATTTGACCTGCACGTACAAATCTTAAAGTTTTCTCGAGTCACCTCACTGACTGCCGTGTGTCATTTTTTCTGTCATATTTCAAACATAAACACAAATGCACACAGAGACATAGAGATCTTTCTCGGCGTATCTCTTGCGTCATGCGGAAGCATCAACACTCGACGTCTGGCAGGTCCCTCCAGCGAGCTCAAGATGTAACCCCGAGCCGCATTCTGACACATCGGGTTTATGGCGAGAGCTAACTCGACCCTGTTTCAATCTCGTCGACACTCGTTGGTCCACCGGCAAACTACTGAAAGCGGACTAACTAGTATGCTCGTAGAGCCTCTGCCCACCCAACGGATAGCATCATGGTCCTCT
>SRHC01001483.1:7971-27202 GCA_004794325.1 Pomacea maculata | reverse complement strand
AACAAATGTTTCTTTTTGTTCAGCAGTGCTTTTAGGCCCTTGGTCACCCAAGGTTTGTTGTTAGGATAAACATACACTGCTTTGATGGACTGGTGCAATCAACACTATTTTACTCCTCACTTTTACTCCTAACTGTGTGTTAAATGTCTGTATGGGTATGTGAGCAAAGACAAATTTCTGCCCTGGGTCTCCTGGGCAGACAATAAAGTCTGTTTTGATTTTGATTTGATTTTGATTTTGATTTTTGATTTGATTTCTGGTAATGTAATCTGACTGTAAGTGAAATAAAGTTCTCGCTGCCTTCCTTCACTAAGGTATGGTCGTTATCTAGGTGTCCCGTTAATCTAATTGTTCTCCTTCAACTAGTCCAGATAACTAATGAGTCACTGTTCAACTAACCTTAATCTAACTACACACACAACACACAATTTCACTCAACACGCTCTCGCCACTTCTCTCATCAACAAAAGTCTGTTCGACGTCCCGCAACTGTTTGGGTCACGGTTAGTTGCAGCGGCTTACGTGTCTCCAGCGCAGAGACTCTGGCTCTGTCTTGTTTACACAGACTCTGGCACTGTCTTGTTTACACAGACTCTGGCACTGTCTCGTTTACACAGACTCTGGCACTGTCTTGTTTACACAGACTCTGGCACTGTCTTGTTTACACAGACTCTGGCACTGTCTTGTTTACACAGACTCTGGCACTGTCTTGTTTACACAGACTCTGGCACTGTCTTGTCTACACAGACTCTGGCACTGTCTTGTTTACACAGACTCTGGCACTGTCTTGTTTACACAGACTCACTCGTGGCGCTCAAGCTCTAGTCTTGTCGTGTGTCCACCCGGCTCTTCCGTCCCTTTAGATCTGGGCGTTGACTCAACTGCAGCACCTCTCACAGTCCGACGCTCATTCACCAGATTCAGCTTTTACTTGTTTCATCAACAGCTGTCGGTACTGAAGCACTATACACTCTGTTACAGAGCGGGTCAACGCACCTCTGAAATCAACTGTTAAGTCGACACACTTCTCAGGCAGGGTTGCAGTGAAGACTTTAGACAGCTTCAAGCCGACTTCAGTCAACTTTACTCCACAAAAGCTGCACGCGACAGACTAGACGCTGATGTCACTCCCCAGAAGTTTCTAGTCAAAAACGCTGAGTTTGCATCTCCAGATCTTTCTGTCCAAACCTAAGTTCTATTGGCCAGTCATGCCACCTGACACGCCACAACCAATCACGCCTCACAGCCACCACGAGACTAAGCTGCCATCCGCACCCACGTAAATGACGTAACCCGCGGAAATGACGCAATCTCTAGAGAGAGAAATGACGTCATTTCTAGAGTAAAACAGATATGCAAACCCACACTACAGTCCTACCCCCACACTTTCATGACAAGCCATTCATTCTTTCATGTTGTAGCACTTTGCTTTGTAACTCAGCACTTGTTTTGTACTGAGCAGACTTGTAATTAACCTCTAGTGGCGAAGGTGGTCATTTTTAAAAGTTTCTTATACCGGTATTAGTGAAATTCGCTTACATTGCTGGCTAAGGGGCCGCGCGGACGTACCTTTGTTCGTCAGGGGGCGTCACAAGTAAAAGGTTGAGAACCGCTGGTCTAGGGTCTCGCTTGTACTGCATGTAGTGGGACTGATAAGCGGAAGTGTATTTTGATGAGATGATTACTATTTGATATCTGACCATAAACTCATAATCCCTACAATAATTCTGGATAGGAACTATTTACACATTTTCTAAACAAACACGTAAGTATAATTAGTCACTGACCTCGCTGTTGTTTCTCTCGTAAAGACGCGCATCTAGTCACGAGTGACCCGGATGTTTACCTGTAAGTCGGTCAACAGTCAACTTATCATGTGTTCCCGTACTACTTGTATCAACACAGAAGCTGTAATCACCAACCTGCAGAACACTGACTTCTATTGCGTTCAACTACAGCAGGGGAGGGGCACAGACACAATCATTCAGTACTCATACAATGTACGACTAATTAAAATCAAAGGCGAAGAACTCTACTGATGTTTTAATAGGGGTTGGGGGAATCACAGTTTTTGTTCCAATTATTTTGCATTTCTTTGATTCTTCTTTTTTCTCTCTCTTTAGGTTTTATAAAGAATGGGAAAAAGGACCAGGTTTTTGTTTAATATTCCTTTTCGTTTGTACATATTTGTGTGTACGTGTTTCTGTATGTGTGTATGAGTGTCAGGAAGGTGTGCGTGCACGTCGTTCTTTATCTCAAACAACAGTCACAGCGTGTCCTTACTCTTGAATTTTACTCACATGAATATGAAGGCAAAAAGTACACATTTGGCCAAATAACTTATAAACATCTCAAACATCTGAGATAGATGTGACTGATGTGTGACACGTGACTAACACGTGTTGCAATGATTACGTTTCTAAATTAAAACAATTAAGTACAACCAAGATGGAAGACCCCACCCTGAGTGTCATTTCGACACTTGAACACATTCTCGAGTTCTGCCCTCAGTCTCTGGTGTTGACTGTCGTGTGAGCACAACTCACGGTGTCATCGAGTCTGTCGCTCGTCAGACGATGAAGGTCTTTCGCGATAGCGCAGTGGAGCGTCGATGTCGCACAATGACAAAGTTTACTTAATTAAAACCGTCTCAACTGTCTCATTATTGCTAACACTATGTTAATGCTACTCTTAATGTAAGTCTGCAGTGCTACAGGATTAGCCACACTATATACGATGTTTATATTAATCGTCGTTTGCATGCTTGTCTATGTAATCTTAAGTTTTACTAGAGCTTGAAAAACTCGTCCAATAGAGTTTCATTGAATTTATCTAAAGCCATCAGTTTGTAATTAAGTTTTCCTGTCAGAAAATAGTTTGAGTTTAAGTTTTGATCCCTTTGAACATGCGTTAGTGCATTTGTGCTAATGAGAACACGATGAAGCCAGTAATGTTCTGTAACACTGTAACACTATGTAAGACAACTAGTAACATAAATTATACAAATAATAAATTATAATATAAATTATATAAAATTTGTGCTACCATACCTCTTACATAATATATAAAAACGTCATTGTTTTTATTATCGTTTATTTTCTTATATAATAAATTATTCTAAAAGCTGTTTACTTAATATTCTTGTGTCAAATCCAAGTTCAGAGTGTCCACAAAAGATTTGAGAAAAAACTGACATTCTCTAATAGTTGCAGAGTCGTTTTCTCTGTTAATGAACTCAAAGGAATTGTGAAAGCCCAGGAACATGTTCGTAAATGAGATTTGCAGTGAACCTTGAACTAGTTTCGAGTAAACTCTCACCATCACACATGTTATCATCTTGAGGTCTTGTCAATACTCTGTAAGGAAGTGTTGCAGTGACGATGTGTTGAACATGTCGATTATCACGATTGTGGCGAATACTACAGAGCGGGTCTGTTACCTACTCAACTGTCTCCGCCGAGAGATGCACGACACGCCAGCCCTCTCCTCCAAACACAATAAATTAGTAACTACCTGCACTAACCGCCGGCCCCCCTCCTTGACCCTGCACCTCCACTTCCCTGCAGCCAGCGACACGTGACAGTCGCGACAACAATCTTCGTGTGTGAAAAATAAAATAAATGTTGTTGTAAAACTGAATGAGATATCTTCCCTCAGCTGGTGGAAAAGTTCGAACAAATCATGGCACACACACACACGTAGCCAGTATTCAGCTATCAGCCTGCTATTCAGAGATAGAACTCAAGTAAGACAACTCTAGTAACTTCTCTCCCTTTACCTACGACTTTCCGTAGATGGCAAGCTTTCAGCGCTTCTCCAAGATTTCAAGGTCTGACTTCAGGTCCCACTGGCCACTTGGCGAAACTGTGAACAGGGTCACAGCAAAGTCAGTGGGTCAGCCGAGGTAACGTATAACAATCTGTTTTCTTTGACGACAGAGCACTGAAATATTGTAGCCTTAGGACTCGTCTAGAAGCTGTTACTCTACATGTCTATCGAAAAAAAAAAAAAAACATCAACAGCTTTTAAGGTAAACTTATCATTTCCATGGTTGTTTGCTTTAATGAAAAATGGTGAATAGTCGAGGTATTCAAAGATGGAGACGAGGATTCTGTGACCTCAGTTTGCTGCCCTACCTCTGGGAATGTCGCTGACCATAGAGACAATGTAGTGCCTCTAGTGTATATATATATTGGATATGTAATGCCTTCTTGTCCTTAAGATAGCAGCATGTGCTACTACAATGTATAATGTCCTCAATGTATAATGTCCTCAATCTACTTTACTTGTGTCATGTTCAAGCTGCCAGTGTCTACTTTACTATATAATTATATATATATCATTGTCAGATAAGCACAACCTTCACTTGCTATCATATAAAAAGCTGTGTAACATCTTTCCCTGTAAATTTTATAAGAGTTTTTCAGTGATATCTTTTTAACAATCTTCACAACGACATTGAGGTAGATGAAGCTTGTCAGGTAATGCCCTCGACATCAACTGTGTTTTTATGTTCTGAAGCCGTTCATTTAACGCTTTATTCTCGCTTTTAAGGTAAGCTCCAATCAAAGTCTAGGACGATTTTCGGAATGGAATTATAATAATGTTGTAGGTCAAGACTCATCTTGAGTTTGGTAAATTACAAGTTGTGATGTACATCGTGAAATGACCTGAAGTCGGGCATCAACATCATCAACCCTCCCTAGACACAGGACGACTTTTTCTCTCCAGACCACGAACTCGATCTCCCTCTGCCACCCACACCACGTCACTGCGGGCCGTGGCCACGTCGTCGATGTCGTCATCCTTCATCACCCGCACTGGGATACCCGCTTCTCTCAGCGCCGTCATCATGTGTGAACTGTCGCTAAGAACTCGCCAGTACAGCAGCAGCACGTCTCTCCACTGCACACAGGGTGGTCGTGCACCGCCGCTGGTGTGGGTAAATGTAGTAGATGTTGTACTGACGTTCTCTGGTAAAATTCAAGGTGTATTAATTTCTAAGGTATTTGTGTACATAAATCTTAAACATCGAAAATTACAAATAATGACATCAAGTGGCATCAACGGAAAATATATGTTTGCACATTAATTACACATTGTCAGATACATTACATAATGTGGTAGCTGGCTTTTAAATCTTAACTTCTAAGGTTTACAACTAATGTTTTATCACAAAAGACTTTATATAGTCACACACCTGTAGAGGCGACTCGTAGACTGTGTAGGAAGCTGGCCACCTCACGACCGCACGTCACACAGTCACCTGACCAGTCACCTGAGTGACCCTGACCTCCGTGATACAGTCGTGTGACTGGCGGGCCTTCTGTGTGGTCGGCCACACCTCGCTCACTGTACGGGGGGACACGACGAAGTTTGTTTATTTCATCGTCCTGCTCGACTTCCCTGACGTCGGCCGGAGGAGAGCGGAGGGGTCTTGTTAAATGTTCCACTTGCCAGCCGTCGTGCACGTCCTCGTGGTAACAGTTTGCAGCCCAAAGATGGAGATCAGGAACTTTTGTCAACAGTTTGTTACAGAAATCATGGAAATTTGACTTAGACCTGGCACACATTTGAGAGTTGAGAAAACGATAGAATAATACGAGTATATCATGGCGAAGGCGCATTATATGCGAGTAACAGTCGACTTCATAATTTGTGTTACATTATTAATATTTTTATTAACTTTTCCAAACATAAAAAATTATAAACCTCTCATTTAACCAAGAAGCTCTTTTTAGATGTTTAACCAAGCCTTTGTGACTCAATAAAATATAATTTATTTTCAGTCAGCTAATGGACTTAAATGTTTTCATTATCTGATACATTGCTTTAATACCTTTAAGACGCATTGTAAATAATGAGATAAATTGATGACTTCAAAACTATAGTACTTACCCGTACCTAGGGATTGTCTCATCAGCGATGACGTACAGCAACTTTTCTTTTGCCGCTCGTGACAAGTCCTTGTGCTATTTTTCTTTCTTTCCCAGAACGTGTGTGCAGGCAGTCTTCCATGTCTCCTGTAATCCTGTCCAGTGGCCGGCCACTGTTTCTTCCAGGAGTCCCTCCAGCGCCGCAAACAAATACACTTTTGCTCACAACAACAAAGGTCTTCAGCCTCCAGGCCTGTATAAACACTACAACTGCTGGTAAACAGTTGAAACAAAGATCAAGCACCAAATACAACATCGAAGCTCTCTAGACTGTCTGGTCTACAAGTAACATCGTGACACACAAACAAAACCTTACTCACCACAATGCTAAACACAACTGACAGTGTGATGGCACACTTGATGTGCTGCTTGGAACAGCTAAAGGAGGTGACCAACGGATGAATAGCTCAAACGTGCGAGTAAGTAAATAATGAATTTTGCTTGCAACTAAACGAGTCACAAATACATTTTATATCGATAAATGTGTTAAAATGTGCTACAATGTTTTGGTATTATAGTTTTTTTGGTAAAAAAAAGTCATTCATTAGCAGTCAGCTGTAAACAACAACAAAAAAAAAATAAATAAATAAATAAAATGCAATTCTTAACTATCTAACCAAAAAAATTACAGGAGTTTATCTCAGACAAACGCACATTTCAAACGTGTTTATATTTTTCTAACAGTAACACACTTGGAAAACATTAACTCAAATGCGTCCTCTTAGTAACAGAGAATTAATAATAATACAATATATAATATAGGCTGACATGTCTCTTGATGAACATGTTTCTCGCATCCGTCGTTATGTTAGCTCAAGCAATCGGCTCCAGAAGATCAGCCCCAGTCGGCATACTCTGTCCATCTCAACCACACAATTTCTCATCTGTTTATTTGTTCTGAGTAAACTACTCTACTGCAACTCTCTTCTTGCTGGCTGTCCACAGGAATTCATTGATAAGCTTCATAACAGTAAACAACTCAGCTGCTCGTCTCGTTTTCCGGACTCGCAAATGTAAAGATGTCACACTACTTCTTTACTCTGTTCATTGGCTACCAGTGGAAGCTACAATAGACTACAAGCTCTCTACTCTATCCTATGAATCGTTTGAAGGCCCCCCCACCCACTACTTTACTGAAATATTGTCTGTCCACATCCTCCTCCAAGCCTTGGCTCCTCACCAGACTCCTCATTCTGTCCTCCTTCCCACAAAGACAGTCACATGACAACAGACGTCCTCCCTCTGTGCTGCTCAGCAGTGGAACTCTCTTCTTCATCACATTGGCCACTCGGACTACAAGGCTACATTTACATATATGTTCACAAAGTACTATTCCTGTCTGTGATGCTAACCGTCATGTAACGACTCCATCTTACACTGTCTATAGTGTCTACATCCCTTCATACCTTCATCCATTGCTTTACCTTCTCCTCTTGATGTTGTTCAGTGTGTCTATACACACCTCACTGTCTACTGGCTGTTATGTTTCCTTTATCATCATTTGTCTGTGCACAGATCTGTCATTGTCATTTTATTATTATAATTATTACATGATACGGACGATGCCATGATGAATGAAGTCCTGATGGAATAACACACACACACACGAACACACACATAAACACTCATTTAAACATGTCGTCTGCTTCTTTCATTCCGTTTTTTTGTCCTGGTGTTACTAAGGACGCTAAGCACGGCTGTGTATAGGTGTCTTGTAGAGTTATCGACATCTACTCATCGTAGAGAGACAGTGTATGTGTAGAGGTGTATGTCTTGTGAATGTCTGAGTGTAAATTGTGTTTAAACAGAGAATTCATGCTGATCTAGGTTTGCTAGCGCGCGTGTGAGTGTGTCAGTACTGTCTGTACAGGTTATTATCAACGGATCAGCGGTAGAGAAACTGAGTAAAATAGGGCTAACCACCAGTATAAAACAAAATACAACACAAAGTTATACAATATAACCAACCGACATGATCCAACACATTTCAACTTTATTGTATCGGGTGAAAATGGATTATTTTATTTTCTGGATATGAAGAACCGAAAAATGCAATATTATACAAAAATTGTAGATGTCATACAACACTCATAATATAACACTTGACTAAACATTAACAAACTACATCAGCATGAAATGATTGATCAGACACCCGCCATTAACACACAAGGTAATGGCAACACACACACACGGAAATGTTGCATCCAAATGAAAATAAAAGTAACGTACAAAGATACATTTTATTTCAGTCCATAAGACTGAGTGTTTGTGTGATGTCACTAACTGCAACCCGTAGTACAAACTATGTTGTTGTGTAAAGATGGTTTGATATTGTAGTTGACACTAGTTGTTGTGTAAAGACACACACGGACCTTATGTTGTGATAACATATCGCGAAGTCATCATAAGGTAATGAAGTGGTGATAGACTGAGAGTAGAAGAAGAGAAACACTGAAGATAAGTGTTGACGTCAGGGAGACAGACACGTGACTACAACAGGTGACAGGTCAGTTAGTGCTCAGGGGAGACAATCACAAGTTGTGACGTACAGCGGGACACGAGGTTAAGTCGGGGAGAGCTAACCAAGTCAGACTCAGGATCCTCCACATAGACGACGACTTTTCTCTCCAGACCACGAACATGATATCCATCCGCCACCCACACCACATCACTGTGGGCCGTGGCCACGTCTTCGATGTCGTCCTTAATCAACCGCACTGGGATACCCGCTTCTTGCAGGCCCATCACCATACCCGAGTTTTCACTCACGTTAGGCCAGTACAACACCAGCACGTCTCTCCACTGTACACACGGTGGTGTGGTGCCGCCGCTGGTGGGGGTCAATGTTGTAGATGTTGTTGTGTGACCGTCTGTCAACAGTGATAATTAGTTTATTAGGCAAGTCACGTGTCACAGAGACTGACGCGTGAATGACACACACTTTACTTTCCAAAACTGTTTCTAACATGTTTGTTATTTATCACACATGTAAATGTTAAACTGTAAACTACAGTGCACTACACAACACACACACCTACCTGTAACACCAACACGGAGACTGTGTAGGAAGCTGGCCACCTCACGACCGCACGTGACACAATCAAATGGCCCGTCACCTGAGTGACCCTCACCTGGGTGAGACAGTCGTCTGACTGGCGGGCCGTCTGTGTGGTCGGGCACACCTCGCTTACTGTACGGCTGGACAGAACGGAACATAGTGATACTCAAGTCCTGCTCGACTTCCCTGACAACGGCCGGAGGAGAGCGGAGGGGTCTGGTTAAATATTCCACTTGGCAGCAGTCCGGTGCGTCTCCATGGAAACAACTTGCCGCCCACAGATGGAGACGAGGAACTTGTGTCAGCAACTTGTCACACAAAGTCTTTAATCTAGACCTGTAACAATGGATGTATCCACACGTGTGACACTGTGTACTGTCACTAATAGGTGTGTTAAAATTTGTGTATTTTGTGTAATGTCACCAACTAGATGACATCAGACTACTGACATGTGTTGTGTAACAGCGGATGTAACAAATCTACTTGGTACGTGGTAATGGAAATGAGATAAAAGCTAGCGCCTTCTACCTGTTTGTCTGTCATCACATCACACGCTGTACAACTCACTTGTCACCACTCCCTACTTCATCAGCGATGACGTACAACGACCCTCCGCTCGCCGCCTGTGACAATTCGTTGACGGCCTTCTCCATGTCTTTATCGCCAACAAGATCATACTGCAGGAGGTGAGGCTGACCGGGTGACACACCTGCTGACTGTAGTGTGTTTAACACCTGCAGCAACAGGTGATACAACATGATGCACGCCGCACGACTCCCCCAGCAAGTACTGACAATGTAGACGTGGTGACCACACCGCAGCCACTGTATGGCCATCAGCAGCAGCACCACAGTTTTACCTGTTCCAGGTGGACCAGAAACAAACACCCTAGGATCTGCTTTGTGTAGCAGGTGAACTTGCTCCGGGAAGAGTGTGATTACAGCAGTATAGCACTCTCCTGTCCACCACACGGCCTGACCCAGGGTCTTGACACTCACACGTGGAGGACATGTGCATGGCACACTCACTGTTGTCGCCGGACCGCAGAACCTGAAACAAGTTCATTACAAAGTCATGCGTTCAAGCTCAACTACATAAATCACACGATTAACAGGATAAATTACTTAGCAGGCTTTCTCTACTTACCACTGAAAGCAACTCCAAACTTATCCTTTATGGGTAAGTACCAACATTTGCATGTTCCTTTTTTGATTTTGGAACAATGCGAGACTGTAGTCTAAAAGTCTGGTAAATACCTAAACAGGTGCAGAAGACAACAGCTAAATTAAAATGAAATAAGTTAGAGAACATTCCACTATGATGTCGCTATGGCGCAGCAACCTGCGACTTCACAGTCGTTATTTATTTCTCAAGTTCACTGTGGAATCCAAATATGATGTTAAAGACGTATCTGAGAAACTACTTCCCCCCCCCCCCCCACACACACACACACACAATTTCCATCGTTTCTTTCACCCCGCGCACGAACGTGTGTGTGAAAGTGAGAGAAAAGTGTGAGAGAGGTAATTTTGTCTATGGGAGGGTGAACGAATGTCAGAACAGTTTTGTCTAAACTCCTCTTTAATTCGTTGCTTTGTCTCTGAGTGGCGTTTGCTACAGTATGCCATAGTGCGGTCTTTGGAGTGCTATCAGTAAGGGTCATGGGTCAAGGTTGCATGCCGTAAAATAACAAAACTGTTTCCTCTGGTGGTCTCTGTAATGGACTGGATGTGGGCCCTGCCGTGCAATGGATAACTTTGTATTCATGCATTCATCTAGCACTCGCCCACACACTTAATAACAACACATTCAATAAAGATCTCAGTAAAGATATTGGTGTTTCGCCTGTTAGTGTTCTCACAATAATAATTCCACTGTTCACTGTTTACAAGTCACTAGTTACAGTTCACAATTCACAGTTTCACTGTTCATCAATACTCCCAGTTGACCCACGTTGGCGTACTTCCAGTTCACTATCAGTTCTCTAAACATTGTCTATAAGTTCTCCAAGTCCCACGCATACTTTAACGTTCTCTATAAGACAGACCTTCTGTCCGCCGCTCACTAGCCACCCACTTGGAAAAGTGAAGTTTCTTTCTTTGTACCCGACTGTCTTGTTTGTCCCTTCAGGTGGGTGTTTTCCTTCCTGTCGGCGTGTCTCTGGTCCTCTTTATTCTTTGAACATGTAAAGCATGGTCTAAAGCCTTAAGGAGACGTTGGTCCCATTGGGCGATACCCGGCTTTTAGACAATAAGAGTGTAGCGGATAAGTACGTAGTAGAGGGGTATGGCGGGAAGGTAGACAGCAGTGGTTGATCTGGTCTAGAGTAGTGGGCTGGATGTTGTTTGGGAAGTCTTTGAGCAAATGACGTAAGTTGTGACGTCAAAATAACGTGACGACAACAAGGTGACGACAAAAATAGAGGAGAAAAACGTCAGGAAGAACTAGCGCACTACCAAGCGGGTCTGTCACTAACCAAACGATTACAACCGAGAGAGGCGCGACTCGCCAGCCCTTCCACTAAACAGAATAAACGACTGGCCACGCCCAACCTGGGCCCCCTCCTGGCCCCCGCACCTCGCCCACCCCAGCAGCAAGAGACAGGGGGACACAGAGCTCAAGTGAGTAAACAAAAGGGAACCTAAGGCTGTTTAGACACAATACACGTTGATGTTTTGTAACAATAGGTAACTGCACTGTGTTGGTATAATGATCTACATATTATAGGATGATTAATTGGATTTCTTGTAGTAGACACTTTTATAAATATTATGCGTAAAGCTCATATTCCTTATTCAAATACTTATTTTGTCACCTATCCTACCGTCACCTTGATGTAAGTAGTGCCAGCTTACCTGGCTACCAGTGTCCTGTACACCCCAGGTGTCATGTGACTGTCAGGTCCAGCCCCAGCCACACGTCGCTGCCACCAGTGTCCGAGTTCACTCAGAACCTGACTACTAACGTCACACGGGGTCTTGGGGTCAGACAACTGATCACAGAACAGACACAGACCTGGGATGTCGGCGGGGTCTGTTGTTCCCAGACATCGACACAGGTCCTGAAACACAACCACGTGACCCCAAGAAATACATGAGAGTTCTGGTGGCGGTATTTAAGAAACTTAAAACGCATCTAAGACCCATTAAAAAGAGACCTGACTCTTGAGGCTTCGCTTGAAAACAACATTAAATTTCAGGTTTAAAAAAATACTTTTTGAAGTTGACAGACGACTTAGCAGAAAGCTAAAAAAATATTCCTAATTGCCTCACACATATGTGTACATCGATACTTTTTGTAAGTATTACATGCCGCCTCAGAGAGAAATGCAGCTGCATGAAGTAGTGACTTCACTTCTTACCTGCGACAGACGGGGATCCCTAGTGACGGAATTTTGTACCTGACGAGTCGTGAGGTTGGGGAAAGCGATGGTCTTAGTGATGCGCAGACCGGGAGCGATGTCGGACACCAGGTGAGACAACATGGCCTCCGCCTTGTCCAGCTGTGTCATGGCGTCTTTCAGTTTCTTTCTTATGTTGTTGTCTATTTCCTGCTGTGACATGTTCAGTTTATGTATATTGTCACCAAACGCTTTTACTTCACAGACGACAAACCCATAATGTCGGTGAATAAGAAGAACATCAAAGTCTCCTTGTTTCCGATTTTTTGGAAATGACGACGGAAGACTGTCGGCTACGGGCAGTTGGGCAGCCGCTGCTGAGTAACAAGGTTCACCCAAGTATTGTCCGAACTTCAACTGACTAAGTCCTACCAAAACTTCTTTATTCTGTTCAGACATTTTCTGCAGACACATGAGAACCCGCTGCATGGCGGCATCGTCTCTGACATCACTGTCCTGAACTCGACGAGGCTGAGGACTGGGAGCCTGAGCAGCAGCAGATGAAGCTGTAACCGGCTGGTTGGACTGACCGGCCTGTCCAGGTGCTGACTGAAGGACCAGAACATCCTGACCTCCAACCGACTCTCTCGACATAGGCACGCGGTTGAAGTAGACAGGAGGCAGGAAGTAGGCGCGTGAGTCGAGGTCAGGGAACGCGGCCTCAACCCACTGGAGCCAGAATGTCTGGGCTTCCGCTAAGGTCGCAGCCTGTAACAAAACATCGTCATTTTATTATTGATTGTTAAATTTAAGGAGTACAGGTATACGTCGACTTAAGACTGCGTTCGGTTTTGAAAGATTTGTCTTAAGTCGATCTGGTCGTGTCACTAATGTTAAATTATCGAAGTAGATTATGCTGGGAAATCATATGATAATCATCTTTAAAAACTTTTTCTTTGTATATATATATATATATTTTTTTTTATTTTAGTGAAACAACCACCCTGAAAACACTCTCACTTGCACTTTGGTCCCTTACCAGTCATGGCCAGACATACCAGTCATAGTTGTGGTCGTAAAGTTGAACAGTCGTAAGTCACAAAGGTCGTCAGTCCACGACTACCTGTATACAGTTCTGTCCAGTTCTGTTTTATTCTGTTATCTTCCTGTGCCCATCGTTGGCTGCTGCGCTTGATCTATTCCAGGGATGGCGAACCTTTTTCAGTCCGAGTGCCAATTATTTCAATTTCAAAGTAATAAAACTTGCTGCGTTCCAAGTCGGTCTACTTAATGACGCCGCTGTAGAACCACTATGTCATATGATACACAAGTTAATAAAAGTAATATGAAAAAATATGTGGAATATGATCCAGCATTACTTCTTTAATATTATTTATAGTTTTCTGAAAAATTGAAGGCTATTACTTATGATAATTTGAAATTTTAAAAAATCCATCAGCGTCGTCGCGTGCCGCACAAAATCGTTTCGCGTGCCATAGGTTCGCCATCCCTGATCTATTCAAATGTCATGAGGGGCATCAGCTTATAATCGAGTCAAATATTTTATTGTTTACACCATAGGTCTTAACAGGATGGTGACATCCCAATGACTTAAAAATGAAGGTCTTAAACCAATATATGTTGCAACATGTGTAATACACAGAGCATAAAATTATACGAATTCTGAACCTTGGTATATCATATATTTGTCCATCAAACTTCATTTATATGGGAACTGAGCTACTGTAAGCTTCAAAATGAACTAAAGAGCTAGAGAAAGAGGAGAAATTAGCAAACTGATGCTTAGGCCGTCTGTCCGTATTACTGGAGTGGTAATCACTCTGGTAATGTTTACTAAACATGCAAAACACAGACTGTATTTACAAACTTACATATAGGAAGAAAATATTGTTTCGTATTTTTAATGGCTTTAAAATGTAGAGATTGGTGTCAAACATTGTTGTCCTACTACTGCTACTGAGTAGTAACTTTAACTTAAACATAATTAGATTTCCATAAAATTGTAAAGGTTTATATTTTTCTCGAAGAACAGTATGGCTGGGACATCTTAACATGAAGTAAAGTTCTGTTTCATCTATATCTGTGCATCACAGACAGTTGAAATCAGAACATAATATATCAGCAGAAACTGGGAAAGAGATGTATCAAGTTTCCTTGGTGAAGCTCAGGACCTGTGGGTGGAGGCTACAAAAAGCAGACTTTCTATAAATAAACTTTAATCTGTACTGTTGTCTGTGTAACAGTTCTTGTATTTATAAATTATGTTGTTCAAGACCTAAGTTTATGTCTGATAGTTTCAGACCAATTTTTTTTCTTTCCGCATCTTACCAAATGTTTCTGTAAAAGCATTTTCACTGAAGATATTTTTTACTATTTAGGAAGTGAATGTGAAATCTTTTGACGAAAGCATCATACACTGTGTTCATAGAAATTCTTTGAACTTATGTTCTTTAGAGTTAATAACAAGTAACCTTATCCTTCAAACTGTTATTTTTTCTGTGACCCTTTTTCTACCCTTGCAGCAGTCAAGGTCCTAACTGTCCGCTACAGATCACCTTGTCTCACCTGTTGTGTAGCAGGTGACGGATGACTGGACATTGCTGACTGGTCTCCCTTTAACAGCATCACATCAGTGGGAGGCAGTGTCTGAAGCCAGTGTTCTAGAATATTAACACTGCAACATTTGTAAGCACCAGCTGCTTAGTATGTGGTATATACTAACGTATAACCTGCTTGTACAGTAAATGATCATATGTACAAGTGTGTACCAGTGTAGTCAGTGCATGTTATTCAAGTCACATGTGTGTAAGTCTAGTGTGAACCACTCCACTCGTTATCATGTTAACAATAAGTGTGACACTAGTGACAGAGCATCTGTGACATGACTCAGGTTTCTTCCTCGTCACAGACATAATGATCGTCATAGTCTGTCGTGTGGTCGATGACTGTGACAAATTGAGAGACAGTGACATACGTAACACACAGCACAAAGTGAATGGCACAGTCCTAGGGAATGTCTGCTACACATGAGATGACTTTAGTTGTCCGCTCTGTGTGTAAAGTAACGAGAGAAGGAGAGACAGAGAAGTAAGAGAGAGACTAATACACGTGAGGTGATACGCGTTGGATATTAGCTGCATCTACTAACAATGCCACAAGCTAGACTACAGAGAAAAGCCTTTTGAATACTATCACTGCTACACTTTATTATGATTTCTTTGTATAAATGTGGCTTTGGTATGGTGTGGGAATATCAAGGAACTGGAGATGATAAAATTGTTTTAAGAATCATGAAACAGAGCTTAGTCGTTCGGTGACCGTTTTTATACAGTTAGTACCGTAGCTGTTAAACATGATGGATGAAAGGAAAAAAAAAAGAGAAAGGCGGATAGTAAATGCCGAAAATTGAACGAGTGGACGGGAGATTATTATTTTCACAGATGTTGGGGACAAGGCTAGGTGATTACTTTGCCAAGAACACATCGCAGTTTTCAAAGAACACTATCTGAATGACATTTTCTGAAAACAATCAGCGGACTGCAAGGACCTTTAGATACAATAGAAGAAAAGTCAACTCATTTGTGGAACAGTTGAAGAAGCAACAAAATATGCTTATCAAACACAGCAAGACCAAGCAGGCGGCAACAAAAGCGAGTTTTATTGTGGCTCATAATGGTGCCAGAGAGCAGGACGTTCGTGGACAGCGAGTTCCTCTACAAGTGCATGCTACATGTGGTCAAAATGTTGTGTCTAGACAACAACAAGGACACGTTCAGTGGTCTACAACTTTTGCCAAGTTCTTTGTTGTTGTGGTGACGTACGAGAACGCAAAAACCAGGCAGCGATTAACACACAAAACTTAAACGACTAATTAGTGCGCGCGCATGTGTTGTGTAGTGCACGTGACGTAGACACATTCTTGCCTTTGCTCTACCCTGTTGTTGTGACACAGGTCGCTGTCGGAAGACATGATGTCGAAGCTTTATTTAACAAGCTAGTAGTGTAAGTGGTCCACACAGACAGTCTTCAATATTCATGCTAATCTTTACAGTCATACTATTAACTGTCTAAACTGGTTTAATAGTTATTTGGTGTAAATATTGCAGTTACATACCCGACCTTCGATCACAGCAAGACCATTCTCACACATAAGGTAAATCAAGTGTCAACACTGTTGTCGCCATAGAGACGGTACGTCATTGGGTCTTCGAGACATCATGTGATCGTAGATTTTTTAAAGACAATTAATGTATGATATCGTCACATAAATTTAATTAAACAACAACATGTGTTTTGTGCACATTATTATTATTTATTTTAATATTTTCATTCTTATCAATTTGACCGTGACATTCGTTTAAAGCAGCATGGTGACTAACACACAAGCTCCGGAGATAAAGCCTTCCATTTCTTTTTTAATTAAATAACACAAACTGCCCTAGACCCTATGCTATGCCGAGGTCAAGGGTTATCGCTCGGTGTATAAAGTGTTGTGGGTGGTCAGAAACGAGGACCCACCAGCAGGCTGTGTCTTTTAGGTTAAGAAAGCACATTCGTGGTTAGAAGAAAGCTTTCTGGTGCTGAAAACTAAAGATCTAGTACTAAGGATCAGCCCTTGATAGAAGGAGTGGCATGTGCTTACAAAGCAACCTGTCTTAAAAGCTGGCTCGGCATAAAACACCAACTACCTTCCCTTGATATAATAAATCATCAACCTTCTCCTCTTCTGTGATTATTGGCAGCGAGACCATTTATTTCCATCCCTTTGTTATGTGCTACAGGTCACATTTTGTCTTATTAGTTTTACAGTCTGGTAAAATAGTTACATCTGTTTGTGAGTGAGATGTATACAAAAAGTTAAAAGCCAACACTGGTCTCCATTTCATATGCATTGGCACTGTCTGTCTGTCTGTCTGTCTGTCTGTCTGTCTGTCTGTCTGTCTGTCTGTCTGTCTGTCTGTCTGTCAGGTCTTTCAGCTCGTTATTACTGCCTGCTTTCATACTGGTGCCGTTTGTGACATGTACAATGCACACATAAGCATTTCATTGATGGACATGGCAGTATGGGGATCATCAAGGGTTTCTCGTGTGCAGTTTTCTCAACAGATGTTGATTAGTACAGACAATAAAGTGTTCCCTAGACCGACACCTATTTTCCTGTGAAAGAAAGCTCCCATTGGGTTATAAAGCAGTATTTCCTTTGTGCAGGTGTATCACGAAGTTGCAAGTCACAGGTTATCTCTGAGTTTTGTTGAACAAAGGCCCAAACCTCCGCGAGTTTGTGATGTGCACGTGACAGAGGGCAGGAGAGGGGACAGATAAGGAGAACAAACATCAAATCAATTCCTGCTCTCGGCGGGAGGACATGGGGATACGTTTAAGAAGGGTTTAAGGGGTAGGTGACACGCTGAGGAAGATAAATATTCGTCCATCCACAAAGCCCACATAGCAGGTGCAGGGTACCCGTAGTGAGGTCTGTTGAAAAGTACAGCTGCAATAAGAAAACACAAGAATAATACTTTCACCACCTCTGTGGCTGCAGCTTAATTGTGTGATAATTACAGGAAGGAAATCGAGTGACAAGACTGATGACTGCTCCAGCGTACACCAGGTAATTAAAACTGTATTTCATCTAAAGTGTAGTAGTGAAGTGATTGTTGTAACAGACGATAAAACTGTAAAGACGACTTTATTGTCTAAAGAACAAACCAGCCTAGGGCGATTTTCTTTTCATCATGCATCATTAGTTTCATGAAAAACTGTGTTATCAACCTTTACATTACACTTGTATACTTTACATGCATGATTTCTTCTACATTTATGAGAGTACCACAAATGTCGACACAGTAAGTGATGTATCGCCTGTAAACCGACAGCTTGGCTGTATTTACTGCATTGCGATTCCACATTTTCGACAAGTCTAACCTAGTACATGTACACCAACACATTTTTAACGGTAGCTCTCGGTTCTTTTTTCTTTACCTGAAGTTTCTTGATCATTGCTGACTTTGTAAGTTTACTCCACCGTTTGTGGTACTGGTCCTCAGTACCTGCCCCAACTCACACCATCTGTACACCCGCACGACCTCTACTGACACCAGGCTTCTGACTAGTTCCACTGATTAAGACAAAGACTATGTACAGAGGTCTGTCTTCTACCAAGCCCATCAACTTAGAACAGACTACCCATCAGCCATTAACATTGATTCTTGTACCACTTTAAATTCCAAACTTAATACATCTTCACTGTGACCCTGTCCTGACCCTGAGTGTGTATAGCATGTGTCTGTAATTTGGTGTCCAGTCACTTAATCCCCAGACACTTCATCCCCGACACTTCATCCCCTAGACTTTTAATCCCCAGACACTTCATCCCCGACACTTCATCCCCGACACTCAAGAACAATTTTCATATCATATTGTTGAAGAACATTAAATTTACTAGCTTATATGAACTTTAACTAATGTTGTAGATCAGCGGTTCTCAACCTGTGGGTCGCGACCCCCTGGGGGGTCGCGACGTGCCTACAAGGGGGTCGCGAAGGTGGTCATTTTTTTAAAAAGTTTCTTATACTGGTATTAGTGAAATTAGTTTACATTGTGTAACCGAGTGGTGAGGGCGATCAAACTCCAAATCTCTTCTCCCTATTCAAGTACACTGTCTCGGCAATGCAGTGACTTCTCACTTCCAAAACTCAAAACACAATCCCCCTCTCAACAATTAAGCCTCCAATCTCCCTCCTCTCACCTTTTGCCCTCTCTCTTCCCCAATCTCTCATCGCTGACTCCCCTCTCCCTCTCCAGTCACACCTCTCTTTTTTTTTAAAACATCTAAAAGGCACGCATTCAGGAAACGTCCATCATTCACACCCTTTC